>VZZY01024293.1:290691-334058 GCA_013400335.1 Eurystomus gularis
TGTCAAACGCCTTGCTAAGGTCAAGGTAGATTACATCCACTGGTCTCTCTGCATCTACCCATTCAGTCACGATATCGTAGAATGCTATCAGATTAGTCAAGCATGATTTCCCCTTAATAAATCCATGCTGACTACTCCTGATAACCTTCTTGTCTTCCATGTGCTTAGAGATGACCTCCAGAATGAGGTCCCCTCCAGGGATGGAGGTGAGGCTGACTGGTCTGTAGTTTGTGGGATCTTCCTTTGCTCTTTTTGAAGACTGGAGTGACATTGGCTTTCCTCCAGTCCTCAGGCACCTCTCCCATTTGCCATGATCTTTGAAAATGATGGAGAGTGGCAAAGTGACAACATCAGCCAGTTCTCTCAACACTCTTGAGTGCATCTCATCAGGGCCCATGGACTTGTGTGTATTCAATTTTCATAACTGATCCCTAACCCAGTCTTCATGGACTAGTGGAGAATCTTCCCTCCTCCAGGCTTTCTCTCTTATATCCAGGGTCTGGAATTCACAAGGGCTGGTCTTTGGCTTAAAGACCAAAGCAAAGAAGGTATTCAGCAACTCTGCTTTCTTTAGCAAAGAAAATCAGCTCATGGAAAGGTCTGACAAGTGCTATTCTATTATAACCATCCACAAAATAAGTAGTCTGCAGCTGCATTCAGCAGTGAAGCAGAAAGGGGACTTTCACTTCAAACTGTTAAACAAGCTCATCATATGTCATGAAAATATACTGCAGTTGGAATCAGATTCAGATCTCAGCAGGTCCAACTCTGTTTTACCTAAGACAACATAATAGATAATTTGACTCCTATCCAGATTTTTTTAATATCTCATACTTTCAGATGATAAAAACAGAAGGTTTCTCTCTGAACTACTCATGAGGTAAAAGACAGAATATCCTTCAAAGAAAATACCCATCTTCTATCAGGTGACCTGTCTGATGCATGTCTTCATTCACTCCACATAATGATGTTTCTGATGTGACTGATCAATAATTTTCAGGTTATGAAAAGTCTTGATAGAAGAATTAAGTTAAATATTAGGAGTGATTCCACTTTTCCCCCCACTTTCCTCCCAGGTATTGCCATACTAAGATCATACTACGTAGCCCAGACTATTAGTCATTATCAAATATCCCTATCCCAACATCCAACCTGGCAGAAAAAAAAGTTTAAGCTGTCCTTGTGCTCCCACTGTCATTTATTCCCACCTCAGCTGTGCAAGTCAAGCAGAGGGGAGGGGAGGAGAGGAAGGGGGTACAAGACTTGAACTAAGATAGGTCCCAATCAAGCCTCGCAACTTATGGAATCAAAATTCTGAAATGCAGGAAAAAGTCACAGAGTTTGAGATTTGAGAACTGTAATACCAGTTAAGACCCACCTCTTTTTTTTTTACTGCCTGGTTTCTGTAAATAGCATTCATTGCTGTAAACTATTGGTATTATGGATCTGAGTGACGCACTCAATTCAGTCCAGTATCCTAAACAGTTCTCTGTAGCACTGCCTTTTCTATAAGTTTCTTTTAAAAATATTGTTAACATACTTTAATCGTTTAGCATCCCTCTTACAACACAGAGTGTAGAAGTATTCATAGTTTCAGTTTTGCAAGTCACTTCACAAACACTTAGCTAATACCTTTAAATTTTGCTCTAGCCTTCTACCAACTCATCTAAGAAAGTCTGGGGGTGGGGATCAAATCTGATAAAATCAATTCGCTGCCAATTTAAGCATGCAAACTCCAGAGCCCAAATTTATTAATATGAGGAACTAATGCTTCTCAAAGTAACTTTAAATGAACAGCTAAAATTCTGAGCATTAGTGATAGTAAACGCTACTTTTGTCTCCATCTAATTTCTTCGGAGATAGTTCTGAAGTTTCACAGAAACAGTACCCTGAGGCTACCAAACAATGTTTCAGCTGCATCATTAGTAAGAGTTCAGGAATTTGTTAGAACTTAGCAGCTGTTCAACTACTGAATCACCAGCACAAATTTACCATTTCCCTTTGCTAATTTACAGGATTCCTTGTAGTGATGTAAGATTATATCAAGGAGTTCTAAGCGTATTTTTACTGTTTTAGACAGAAGTCTAAATTACTGCCATTATGGCAGTACTGCTCTCTTTTTAATTAGTTCCTCTGCCATATCCTAATAGTTACGATGAGTAAAGATTTGAGATACATACTAAAAAGGATCATAAGGAAACATTTAAGCCCTAAGATATATACCCAGTATAAATTTTTTTTGGGGAAAATACTGCATACTATTCCAAGCATGACATGTCCTTGAATATATATTTTCAAATCTAACATCAAAATGTTCAAGCACACGTAAGATTCCGTATTTCTTTCTGTAAATTATCAATTCGAAGTGGCTAGGAGAACATTAATACATGCTTCCAAAGAAGCAGTGCAAAACACTGGTCATCAGCTCTTACCACTAGAACTGACTTCTCGAGCACAACTGAAGGTTAAACAAGCATAAGTGATGTTCATCACTTGAGACATTTGTGAAAGCACCAAGTCCATCTTCTCACATTTCAATAGCATTGGTGCTGACACAGAAGTCAGCAGGTCAAAGCCCAAGTCTCTTCAGAGAGAAAGCAGGCTTGAGCTGGGAAAACATTTACATGTGACCCGAAAAACAGTTCGAAGGGCCGTAGCACCTTATTTGTTTTCAAAAGGAATCTTCAATGCCCTCCTCCCCTCTCAGAAGCGGATTTGGCAAGTGTTGTAATAAATATTACATGCACAGAGGAAAGTTGAAATCAATAGCAGGTTTATGTTTATTGAAACAATACAGAGAACCATTTTTAATAGCATTACTTGAAGATAGATCTAATCTAGCAAAGGAAATTCAATTTATGTTTTGAGCAATCAGATTTTGTTTTTTACTCTGGGGATTTGTTGCAAAGTCTGTCTCTCAAAATGTGCTTACTGTACTGTATTTAGCAGAAACAGTTTAGCTTTAATAAGCTGATAGTCTGCACGGGAGCATGGATCAACTTATTCTCATTAAGAATGTAAGCAGCTTTCTAACAGCCTTCTTTGCTGTTCAGCCTATGCCAGAGAAAGCCAGGATCTCTCTTCTAAAACCCGTAATTTATGAGTTTATTCAAACCCGCCAAATTGCTTTAAGTAAACGCCTCTTATATTTGAAAATTCCCATGGCAACTCATTTAGTTTGGCAGGAAGGCAGACTCAAATTCAATCCTTTTATCCTCCAGCTAAACCATTACAATGGTAATTCTCCTCTGACACTCTGAAGAGACTGCTAATTACTGTACTCGGGTCCCTAGACAGATTTCCCATTCAGATTAAAATGGCTGTGCACCGTGGAGAACAGTAGCAACACCTTTGTGTACAGGAAGGGATGCACTCTCACATTACGGCTTTCTACAAGAGAGGCTCCAGGATTGCAAAGACAAAGACTTTCATCGGCTAAGCTGTGCAGAACAAACAATAAGGCAGGAAAAAAGGAGCATGGCAACGAAGTAGACAATTGAATCACTAACTCAAGCATTTTGACCATTGAAGATATTTAGTCACCTCTAAAACGAAATTAATTAATCTGTTAATACTGTTCTATTCTGCATGTAATAGTCTAAACTACAGATCAAGGAACTACATAAAATGCTACTGAATATTGTGTGTTGTGTCATTATACTGAATGTGTAAGCACCCACTGTCTCACTGTCACCAGAATGTCTCAATTTTTGAAAAGCCATCTAGGTCCTTTTACAGTGTTATTTATTTTGAGAAGGGTGTGTGGGGTTTTTGTGACAATGCTTTTTTCCCCCTGTCGTTTTTCATCAAGAAAATGTGAAGGAAACTAATGACTGCTCCCTTGCTCTTCTGCCCCAGCTGTTCCTTCTTCTATTGAAATGTAAACAGCTGCTCAATGTTGAACAGAATAAACATTTGCTGTCTCTGGACCAACATTTATTGTATTGGAAAAGCCTAAACCCTTGCTTAATTTTGTGTTCTAGAAAGAATGAAGATAGTAGTCTCGCTGTCGTCCCATAAAATTTATTTTCTTAGAACTCTGAAGAAGTGGAAGGTAACTTTTGTGTTTTTGAAAAGTGGGAAAAGGGAAGGCATGGGTATTACAAATGTCTAGAGCAGCTGGAAAATCCAATAAAAGAACATCCTCCCTGAGATGAATTAAGGACGACCAACATCCTCCCTAGACTAACCGCTTCCAGCTCATTTGAAGAAATGCTCTTGGGAAAAAAAATAAAAAAAAATAAAAAAAAATAATATCTTTAAATACATTAGCAACTTTTACAAGTGATCATGAAAACAAGCCCTAAATCTTCAGATAAAATTTGAGGATGCTCTCCTATACATATTACCTTCTTCCCTCCTTTATGTGGCAGAACTAACTACCCAAACCCAATGGTTTAGCATGGATACTGAAAACAGGAGTTACCCAAAAGAAAGCTTGGAGGAAAGAGCAAATGCACTCGACCATCATGATTACCAAGATATGAACCCTTAAACATTTTTCCAGTGGAGGCAATGACCTCTTTACCAAGAGTTCTGAGCACATGAAAATAGGTTTAACCAAACATGCATTTTAAGGAATAATAAACTAAGTGGTATGGCCATAGCTGCAAAATTATCTCATAACGCTTTTCAGGAAGGAAAATATCAACCTCAAAATAGGTTTTCCCTAAACAAACAATTTGTTATTTTTTTCAGGAAAGTCTCTCACCTTTTGCATAAGAATCAGGCTAAGACTCATTATAAGGTTAGGGGTACTGTTTGATGACAGTGCCACCCCCAGTAGGTCCTTA
The DNA here is from genome assembly GCA_013400335.1 of Eurystomus gularis. NCBI lineage: Eukaryota > Metazoa > Chordata > Aves > Coraciiformes > Coraciidae > Eurystomus > Eurystomus gularis. The sequence goes on from VZZY01024293.1 coordinate 295,485, forward strand.
CAAATAACTACTAAAGCTAGGAATGTTTTTGGATACAAACCTGAGCTCAATACTAGATTTAATAACTGACTTGAATGACTTTTCTTCACTTCCTTTCACCTGTATAACCTTAAGATTATAGATATTCTACTACTTCTGTAAGTTTATAAAGATTCTACTTCCTCTCTTGATTATAATCCACAGAAGAAACCCATTTACTGATATGCTTTAGTTCAACCTTTGTAAACCCACAAATGAAACAGACTTCTTACGTCTACAAAAAAGGTTGAAGCTATTGTCGTAAATGTATTGCTAAAACTTTTCTACAAGGTTGAGTGCTCCTCCTAGATTATCCGAAAATGCATGTGTCTACTGACTAAGTCTTGGGTTTTGTTTTTGTTCTAAACTCCCATCTCTTTATCAGCTTGGAGAAACAACAGAGATGCCACAGATATCAAGGATGCTTATAAATCACCCCATCACCTCATTTAAAACTTTTATGAATAAATATGCATAATAAGGTATACTGCTGTGCCTTTCATATGATATAGTATGCCCAGCAAAATCTGTTATCAGGATATTACATTGGTTGGTCCATTTAGAAACGGAACTGGTGCAGTTAGGTGGCCTGTCAACTGGAACTTTTTATCCCTTTTACTGAATGCTAGAATCACTAGATTCAAGTAATTTATTTCAATTCTGTATCCTTGCAATTTTTTCCCCATTAACACTTGACTTGCTCGTTTGCTTCACTTACATGTTTATTAAGGTAAGCATTTAACTGACATTTCTAAAAAGCAAGCAAGTCAGTGAGGGAAAAAGAACAAACTGTTGAATACCACCTTCAGTCAGTTTATGTTTTCCACCATTGAACCTGACCTGAATAGCTTTTGTTCTAGTTGTAGCTAATACATTTAAATAATTTAAAAATAATCTGTTCACATGAACAATATTTTAAATGGTCAGAATTAAAGTACTATTTTAACTTCATATGGCTGCTACCAGCTTCCCACTGAGGTGGCCAACCTGTCACACAAGCTATCAGCATTTGCTCTGAAGTTTGACTGTCTCCTGCAATTCTTTTTGTTAGAAACAGGGTTTCAGACTTATAATATATACATACAAACCCCTCTAGTAAGCTTTGTTTACACAATGCTGGCTATTCTTGTATTTATCATCACATTTCATTCAGACTTCTCAGCTGAAAAAAGGTGTTGCCAGCTTCTGCTCAGAGGCCTCCATTTACTGCCATAAGCAAAGAACATACTTTTACAATCCGAAGTGTTTTGACATTTTCGTATCAGAAAACACTGTTGCAGTGAAATGAAATATTTTCATACTACAACTATTGTGTTAGCTTTTAAATCCTCAGGATGCATGTATACACGTATTGTCTTTTTTTTTTTTTTTTAAACAAATGCATTGCAATGTTGGAACAATGAGCTGAGGTGTCATAGAAGAAACAATCAATTTAACTGTAAATGTGCAAGTTCAATAGGCATTCATCACAAGAAAGATAACCGTAATACGCCCAGCATATCTAGGGCTGTATGGCAATCAAGACAAACAACAGGAATACATCTGAAAAGCTTAAGAAAATGTAGAAGCACCAAATCAAAGCTATGTGAAAAGAATGGTGTAGCGTGACTAAATATTTCACTGATGAGATGAAATCAATTGGATTCAATGCTTTCTGAGTCATTTCAGGGAACACAGAACCTAAGTCTGAAAGCTGTTTCAGATACATGCCCAGGACAAGATGACAGCAAGGCAGGAAACAACATGCGTGAGTGTAACAGAGTTACACTTGGATAATGATCTGTTGCAGGAAAAAGTTACTATCACTGATGAAGATAGACCTATGCAAACTACAGGACTAAGAACAATTACCCTTGTACTCATAAAGCTAAAGTAAAAGGATGAACTTTTGACTTTTTATACAAACTTAGTTTTGGTCATATTGCCATTTCTTTTAAAGCAAGAACATCTATAGTATACATCACAACAACTTTTCTTCCTTTCTTCAGATAAAAACTTACCAGAACTAGTAAAGAACTAGACATGCAAAAATAAGACATATGCTTAGAAAGTTACACAAAATGAAAGCAAAGGCAACTTTTAAAATGTTAGGAACATCAAGCAACGCATTTACTTTCAAAACATATTGTCTGTTTTCTCTTTTAATCTAAAAGTGTCATAACAGCTAACATCTCGTATTTGTTTTCTCAAAGTATGATTTTTAAATTCCATATTAGCTCAATTCATAATGTTTGAGAAACTTTCAATAACTTTAATCTTTAAAATTACTAATGTATTCTAAACCTACTGCATTTTTATTTTAAGAATAGATTTAGTTCTAAAATCCTATATGCAATGACAGACAAGAAACCCAAAGACAATTTTATCATGAAACATTTCTAATGAAATAGAGCCGTGTTGTTAAAAACATTTTTTAAGTGTAGGCTGACTCATCTAAGAAAGAAGTCAGACCCATCTGGCCCAATTAGTGAAGCAGAATCTACAACTTTTATCAGCCGAAAAGCCAAAATATAAAAGGTAACTCCAATTTATTGCTCCATCTTACCTCTACATGCAATTCATTCAGGGCTTTATAAGGATGTTATAAACCTTATGAAGTCAGGACTAGCATCAAAGAATAGGTGCAAACAATCTAACATTATATACTTTGCGATGTAAGGAGCATTTGAGATAAAACCATACTGACGCATTAATTATGCTTGCCCAAATTATATTGATTTTTTTTCTCAAGTACCTGTTGGTGTTTTAGAACTCTGTTACATATCTTCATATGCTGGTAAAACATTCGATACATACCTATACTGCAGCATCAAACACCACATGTATTCCTCTACATACAACGTAAGTACTACAATCAGAAGACCACCTCCGCTAAACAGGAGCAATAGTGCAGAAGTCCATACAAGAAAGCAGCTCTGCTAAGCATTTGTATGAAATTTCTCTTCAGCACATTAGACAGATATTGAAGTTTACAAACACACTGCATGTGAGACACCAACTACGCATATTAAATATAGCATGTTGCCAAGTACTGCATATAAATTCTTCTACAGACAAATGACTGGCGCTTCCATTCTCCCTAAGAACAGCTAAACAGCAAACTTCAACTACAGAAAGATCATTTTTCTTCATTTAAACCAAGTAAGAATTAGTGCCTGTTGTTAATATTTTAATAAGGACACAATTTAATTGTAATTTTGGGGTTTCTCATAACGTTCTATGTTCAAGACTATACTATACACTTATATTTGGCAGTTTATGGACAGAAAGCTCCATTTGCCTTATTGTGACATTAAAACACAGATAACCAAACACTCTTCCTCATGTTGCTTTGTCATTTTTAAGTATTTGTAAACAGTTAATCAGCCCACCTGGACAGTGTCTGAAATCACTATATGGCTTCATATTTTGTATTGCAGTAAATTTGTTTTTTCTTTGGTTATCCCACGAAACATCAAATAACAACAACAACAAAAAATCTGGTTTTGATTTAGTGTTGATGATGGAAGCAGATTATCCATTTACTAAAAAGGTTCAATTTACCTTTATCACGTACCACGAGTTGTAACCCTTCTGGAAGCTCTTATTTCAACAGCCTGACTTATTACAGATAAGCTTCAGGAAAGTGTAACTGCAAGCCAAAATTAGTATCTAAAAATTTAATTAAGCATTCTAAATAAGAAATATCTTCAAAGATGGTATTCAACAGTTTTCTTTGTCTTTTTTAGTTTGAACCTATTTATACTTGCATATCTGGAAGATTTCTTGTTGCTCTTCCAATACCTGCTTAGACTAATTTTTGGAGGCTAGAAACATCTGCTACAAAGAAAGCCTTGAAATAATTTCCTGATTCACAGAAGAGTGCATTGGCGTAAATCTCCATTGCATTACAAAATACATATTAAATTAAGTGCTAACATGTACTTTACCATATGACAACAGCAATCAGAGAAACGCCACTTAGTGTATTACCACCACAGCCTTCTGAAGTACATTTGATCTATAACTTTTGCCATACAAAGAAATTCATATGGATTAATAACTTTTTTTAATCAAGAGGTTTGTTACAGAAATATAATTAGCATTACTGATATTGTAAGATAAATTAACTATCCCTATACAGTTTAAAGACTCAGGATACAAAATCTGAAAAGATGTCATGGTAAGGTAATGGGGTTAAGCAGTCATTTCTGGGAAAAGTTCTCCATGGAAACACTAAAATAAAGCCAACATTTGATAAAGATATTTGCTGAAAAATCTGAATCTACTAATTAGGGTAAACTATTTTGGAAATCTCTTACAACAGAGGAACTTTCTCCAGGAAGTTATCTTTAGAAAATTATCTGTAAAGGAAAACTCTCTCATGTAACCTTCAGAAATGGAAGTTGAATAGCATAAGGATGAAGTGTACTAATGTTCCTAATGAATTATCTCCTCCAAAGAACGCTACTTTCTTGTAACTTTTTCTCAACTATGTGATGCAGAAGAGACATATGGTATTGGGAACTACAAACTCCAGAATGCATTTAGAGCCATCTCCATTTTATAAAAGCAGTCAAGAAAATCTTCACAAGTCTTACAAAGACATAATTAATTTAGGATTAAAAAGTCAAAACAATACATCTAATGAATAACATTTCAATTATGGTACATTTTTCTTTCTGCAAAAAAGGTCACTTCCTTTCTGTGGCTATTATGCCACTTCCAAAAACAAAATCAGCTGAGCTATGCCACAGCAAGAAATGTCATCTGTATCTTAAATGTCTAAGTCGTTCTCGAGAGAATGCTAGAGTCCAGATAAGAATACTTTAGCAGATGAAAAGTGTAGTTGCTAAAGCTGCGACTCTCTTCAAGATCCATAGACATATTCATCATTGTGTGCCTGTACATGAAGCAGCAGAAATGCTGTTGGCACCTACAAAAGACACCCTTGAAACCAGGAACCAAATAAACTGTTTTAATTAAACAGGATTCTACTTCTGTGAAAGGAATTATTAAAGTAAAAACCAAAGCTTATAAAAAACCCAAAATGGTATCAGAACACCAAAAAGAGTAAGTGGGGTTTTTTTCCCCTATGGGCTACGAGAGCCACCTCCATCAGAAAGACTTTATTGAATATAGTAAGAGAAGCCATGCCTTAAACCAGAAGTGCTTTTTATTACATGACTTTTAACGATATATCTAGTTTCCTTGGTTTCCCTGAACCTTAAAATTGGGCCGAAATGGTATGTGTGACTCACATTTGAAGGAAACTCATTAAACGCTTTAAAACAGAGCAAAAATAAATAAAACAAGAACCTGGAGTATGCTGGGGATTACGTCTCAGCTACATCATCATAAAGGTTGTCTTCGCAAAGATTTCTAAAGTTTCCAAAGCAATTTTGAGACTTTCAGTAAAAATCAATTCCTACATTTCAAACCTAAACCACTGATCATAGAATAGTTTGGATTGGAAGGAACATTAAAAGATCATCTAGTTCCAACCTCCCTGCCATGGGCAGGAACACTTCCCACTAGACCAGGTTGTGCAAGGCCTCATTCAACCTGCTCTTGAATGCACCCAGTGATGGAGCATCCACAACTTCCCTGGGCAACCTGTTCCAGTGTCTCACCACCCTCATGGTGAAGAACTTAGATTACATCTAATCTAAATCTACCCTCTTCCAGTTTGAACTCACTACCACTCATCCTATCACTACAAGCCCTTGTAAGAAGTTCCTCCCCAGCTTTCTTGTAGGCCCCCTTCAGATACTGGAAGGCTGCAATTTATCATTACTATCATATCCATACAACCATACATCTTACTTTAAAGTTCCTAAAAGTAACCTAGACTAGGATTTTTAGAAGAGCCCATATACTCAGATATACAAAGTACGATTAATTTTAATGGGACCTAGTCACCTGACTCACTTAGGAACTTTTAAAAAAAATCCCAGCTACACTAAGTATTGAAATAAGGGTTATTCAATGATTATTAACATTTATATGTTGTGACTGTTACAGATTACTTCTAACAGCTGCAAAATGTATAGAATGTAAAGCATGGCATAATAAGAATAAATCACACTATTTATCAGTTTTAGTGTCTTAGATGCTTTAATTTATTTTCCAAGCACTACAATATGATTTGCACAGGAACAAGACATGACATTTTCTCGGACAGTACTGTTAAGAGTCCCTTTAAGGCTGCCCAGTTGAGCACAATTCCTAGGTGACTCTGCAGAGCTGCTAATCTTTCCATTTAATTTCTGCAGAAGACAAGGTGTAACATTTGACAAATGGTTTACTGAGGTCTTAAAGTGGAAAGGCTACATAGATGGAGAGATATATATATTTATGTTTATATTTTAAAAACTTCCTCCACAAAAGAGTAATACATAGAATTTACAAGAAGGCTTATGCAACAAGATAATGTAAAATTAATTCAAAGCTCAAATTAATGAAACTATTTCTTACTAGCAAAATTTTCTGTAGGAACACCAAGAACCCTTCTGAGTTTCCCCCACAATCTCCAGTCTTACAAGGTAACATAAAATTTGCTCATTATCCCATTTCCAGGACAACCAGCAAAACTAAAGATTGCTACAAAGAATCAGTGCTCTAGTAATGACCCTTCGTATATACATATATTCAAGTAAACATTTACCCCTCAGAGTATTTTACAAATCAGTAAGGAGCAATTACCGCACTTTACAGACGAGTTATTATTTATTTAAAGAGTATCTTTGCTAGCATAGGGGAAAACAAGAGTTTCTACAAGCAGAATAATTTTAAAAGACTGAATTTTTTTATGTATATCTGTATTGAATTTGATGGACTTTTCGATCTTCAAAAGTAACAGATTTCCCTGAAGCTCTTCTCACTGCTAAGTAATAGAGGATCTCTTTGCAGAGTTTTCCACTATCCACTAAGGCAGGAGCTCATACTGCCAGGATCACTAAAGGAGTCCTTCTCTACAGACCAAACACCTCCTTTGGAAATCAGTTAGGAATTTCAGGAATGGCTACCAAAAGGCAAATATAGACCTTGCTTTTGCAGGCGTAAGGAAAAACAGTATTCTTCTCAACACTACAGCAACAGTTTATCTGTTCCAAATGACAAGAAATACGATTAACTGAAAAATCAGATTAGCACATTATATTGCCATATGTACTACAGTGGGTTAAAAATGTGGGAGCAATTCAGACATTCCTCTTAGCTCTCTTTGCTTTTCATAATTTATCTTCCAAGGCAAAACAAGCGGTTATAGTCTCTCAAATAGCTTTCCTGCACAATAGGACACGAAGATTTTAGTATCCAGCACATCTCTATTGACAGCACTGATTTTAGTTATAAATTCTAACAAACAATCAAGCTTTCAACTCGGAAACTTTTCTTCAAGACCCTAGCAGCTATAAGTCTACTCATTAAAAACGAGAAGCTCAGACCAGCAGATGCAAATATAAGGCCACTGGCTGCCTAACATACCAAAAGTCCTAGCAATGAACTATAATTGCCTACGTGCTTCCTTCCATCATTACAGCATTCGAGCATCCATGAGTATAGACAAAAAAATCTCTACTCCTTCTAGTTTAATTTCCCTTTCTTGCTTGCGTTAGTACAACCATAACAATATAGTTACTACAATTCCTAAGAAAGCCAGGGTAGTCAAAGTTTAAATGTTGTTTTCAAACTAGGACACAATCTACAGAGAACAGAAATCCCAAAGAAGCAGCTTCCAAAGTGAGAGCACAGTGTTCATGCAATTACACAACTGAAAATCAGTTTTCAGCGAAATTACTACAAATTACCTTAAAACAGCCAACCCCAAATGGTGGTTTTGGGGGTTTGATTGTTTTAAGTCCTATGAAGAAAAGGATTTGCAATGTACAATTTTCATGACTGTAGAAGAGTATCTACCAAAGGCTGGATTTATTTATTTATAAACAAAGCAACTGAAATTCCTAGTTTCTACAGCTGTGTTTGGTGAAAAAGAAAACTTTACATCTTCTAGTCCATTTATAAGAGGTTGCAATATCAAAGGATTGAATATAGTGTTAAGAGAACCCTGACTTTTTCCTAATATTTGCTAGTGTTCAAACTTCCTTCTATCCAATAATTCCAAGTGATCTGGAATTAAAACACACTTCACTTTGCAACACAAGTTGAATTTGATGAACATAACTTACCATGTACACAGATGTTGTAGAAATATTAAAGATTAGCTAATAATGGTAATATTGAAGATGTAGAAGGCAGTTCTGTTTTCATTAAGTTATACCTATTAATAAAGTATGTTTAAAAATAAAAATACTTAAAATACATAATATATAAGAAAAAATATAAAAAAACCCATATAATTTCTAACAACACTCAAAAAAAAAAAAGTATTACTTGATGAAGTCTTGAATGCTTCTCATTTATAACTGTTTTGCAAGCAATGCAACTTTCCAGTAACATTTCATCTAACCTTTTACTGCCCAGGACAGTTTACTAGTCACCAGTTTAATTTAAAGTGTGTTACAAATCGTTCAGTCCAAAATGATGCAAGCTATTTAAAATAGCTCCAATCTCTTGTATCATGCTCACTTATGTTTGTCCTGATAACAGGGTCCAGAATATTCCCATATTAAAGCCTTAGCCTATAAACAACTTTGGAAAGAAAGACAAATCTTATTAGTCTTCCACTGGAAGCTCAAGCATTTCTGTACTGTTCTAAAAAAGAAACACTTAGATTTTCTTTTGAATAGTAGGTGAAAAGCCCCGGGCACTCTTCCAAAGGTTAGAATTTTTGGTGTTCTAACACCAAAATAGCATAATGAAGAGCAACTTGATGACTATAAATCATCAGTCAGCATTAAACCACAGATGTTTGTATGACAAGCTGTATTTTTGTATAATTAGAAATCTAGATTTCAAAACTAACAGTGGGAATAAAGAATGCTTGCAATAGCTGGAAAAGGGAAATGTTTACTGGTTACTTTACGATTGCTTCACACAAATCTTTGCAATTGCTAGGATTCCTCCAGAAACCACTGCCAAGATGACTTGTATATAAAGGGATCTGACCTCCTTAATACAGTCTGGTTAATATTTAGTATAAAAAAGCATTAAAAGTGTAGTACAACAAATTTCTATGTCTTCCCAGGAATCACAATTCTACATCCAGTATTTCTTCCACTTAGATATAAGGCTGTGATTTCAAAGGAGAAAACCAACCAACCAACGAAAAACTAAGAGTAACTAGAAAAGGATATGGAAAATAATGCATGGGTAATTTGTTGCAGTTTTCTCATCATCTTTATCAAGATAGACAGACAAAGAGAATCACAGCTTCATAATCTACTTCTTGCAAAGAAGAGAAATACTTTAACAAGATTTTATAGAAAGATCCCAGCTCACATGCTCTGCTCCAGGGCTATCAATAGAAAAAGAACAAAGATTTAAAACTAAAAAATAAGGGGGGGGGGGAACCCAAGTTAAACCAAAACAGAAAGGACTACAGGAAGCACTGGAAAAATAGCCAAGAATAAAGGAAGCAAGTTTAAAAAAAATGGGATGAAGAAAGAAAAAAAGTTACAGGTAGCACAAAATGAATTACCAGAACAGGTCAATGTCATTTTTAGTTCCACAGCTATGACTACCAAAAATTAATAGTCTAAGCACATTTCTGGAAGACAGACAAAACCCATGTAGAACCTAATTAGAGTTCCTAATCAATGCATAATCCTGCTTTGGAAGGGCATGTGCGTACTGAGTTTCAGGCAACAGAGCTTTGTTTCTCTTTGAGAACAGACTATTTCGTAAGTTTCCCAAGATCTTTTTCAGAAATTAAGATCTACCATTTCTCAAGTTATAACTTTGTAACACCTTAAATAAGTTAATACAGAGAAGGGTGGTGTACATCTCCAATAATTATTTTGGAGAAGGAAAAGAGGAAAAGAGATAGGGTATTCAACAGTAACGTGTGTAGGCACAATTAACTGATTTCTTGGGGTTCTAGAAGCTATTAGAGATGTCCAGAAGAAGATTCAGAGTAACAGCTGGATTAAGGTGCTTAGAAATAACTGTTGAAGGAGGTTCTTTGTCCAATTAGTATAAGGAAAGTCTAGGGAGAACAAGAATCAGTATGAACTGCTACCTAAGTTATAAGCTAATAAAACTAGATATATTTACGTAATTAAATCTGATTATGACATGTCCAAATTTGTAAAACAATCAACTGAAATATGTGAGGGTATTGATCATCAATTTGTATTTACCCTTCAATTATTTGCCAAATTTTTGAAAACTGAAAGCTGAAAACAAACTTATAATCAACATGTAAAAGAGCATCTTTTATATCCTCTTTTAAAATCATTCTCATGAACAATATTGTGATGAGTAGTATTAGTTTCCTCCTTACTACTACAAAGATCATTTCAGGAGAGACGAGGAATTTACAGAGTTTAAACAAGGTTTAATTCAATTAAGTTGTAAATAACCTAGATATTTTGTAGTAATTATGGTCTTGAAAAATAATTTCCATCAACAGATATTATTTTGGTGGTAATGAACCACTGATCTACAGAGTTTCCATCACAGTTCATAGTGATGGAGAAAGCTGCTTCACACTTGCAGCTGCCCTGAAAGAATTGTTAATAGTCAATACTAGTGTAAGCTCAAAAATTTAACACTGCAGTAACATATCAAGTACAATATGTAAACACTTCCTATGTGAAATTGTGTAAGTTCTTGTCCTCATTTTTAAAACTCAGACTTGCATTACAGCAAAAACTTTCAATGGTATAAGGCCACTAAAATGCATACCAGAATTTACTTAAGGACTCCTCACAACATAACTAATTCTTTATTCAGCTTGTGAATAAGCTACTAAAATGACCAGTAGTAGACATGCTAGCCAGTAGAAAACAGAAGAGGAAAATCTACATCAGTAGCAGGCTTTCCTCTTTTGTTTTCCACTGTCATAGTCTGCTACACTGAGTTTATTATTTCGTTCTCATCCTATCTGCAGGTGAACATGCTCACTTCTACAGAAGTTTATTTAAGGGTGGTCTGCTGCAATTTCATTTTTCCCTGGCTGTGTGTTCTCATTCCATCACTTCTGTCAGTGCTAAAACAAAACTGACTCTGTGGCAAGTCAGCTAATCCAAGGTTAAGCTCTCCACCAAATGGACTCGCTATGCGGTCACATGAAGGCCAGTACTTTCTGATGCAAAACAGGAAGCAGGAACAGCAAATCATGAAGGAATGGCAGGACTGCAACAGCCCTTGGTTCATACTGTCATGGAAACATTAAGTCTGCTTCACACTACTAAAAATAACACACTATCACCTCTCCTCCACATCAAGTTTATCATGTGTTATCTAGCAGTTGCTCCCAAAAAGTTTGGCCGCTTCATTACCCTATCTACAGGGCTTCCCTTTTGATCATTTACATGGTGTGCACTGTGAGAGACTCGCGGCTGACTGACAAAACAGATGTAATGCAGGAATTTCCTAAAAAGCTTTTAAAGACAGAAATGTCCTTTTTCTGCTACTATTCATTTCATAACTTTAATTGAACAAGCAGCAAACAATGGATTGCACAGCATGACCAACATTTCAACAGGGAGACTATAGAAGGCAGCACTATATTCTCACTTATGAAAGCAAAAATGTAAAACCAGCACATCATGCAGAAATGAACTAGAAAAAGCTATTCAGGGAAGTCAAACTTCCATGCAGAATTTATTGTGGCTTTTTTGATGGCTAAAAAACATGAAATCTTCTACTAATATCTTTCAAATTTCAAGCTTTTGCTAGTCTTAGCTACAGGGCAACAAACTATATAAAGCATTACCACAACATCTTTTTTTTTTTACTAAAGCTGAAGCACAATTAAAAATTCTTAAATTAAAATTCTTCCTACTGTATCAGGATTTTGCTAGGGAATTCACAGCACACAGTTCTCAAGGTAAAAATGAAGGCATCCTTCAGTTTATTGTAAGAAGTTGAAAATAAACAACAATGGAAATCTACAACTACACTTCAAAGGAAGGTATTAGAAGTTTAATTAATAAAGAGGCATGAACTCATCACACATGCTGAAGGCAGTCTTTGGGAAAGAAATGCTTTTAACTCATCCAACTGAAAAATAAAACATTCAGCCAATACTATTGACCCTTCATTATATATTCTCCTGTTATACAAAGAAAATATGTTGTATATAGGAGTGAGTAAAAATAGAAGTACCATCAAAATAACATATCTAGCAACAGGGATTAAACAGAAGTAGGACACTTAGTGAGTACTTACATACCAACCAACACTATAATGCAATGTTCCAATGTAAAAATTATGCAGTATACAGCACATTAAACCGGATGAAACACTAGAATGTCCTTTGCTGCTGCTGTACTATGGAGTACAGCAAGCATTTGGAACAAGAAAGTCTGTAAGCAAAAACCTTCCACATTAGCTAGACTACTGGACAAGACTTCTCTAGCAAAGCAAGCCATTCATTGTAAACACCAAATGCTTCTACTATGTTTTTCTAACATCTCCTCACAATTTAAAGCAACAAAAAGAAGCAACCAAAGAAGCAACTGTATCTCATTAAACACAGATTATTTGTTTAACCATTGGATCACATTCGTTTGTTGCAGCTGTCCACATTACATCTTCATACAAAGCTTCACTGATATTTTTGTTGGCATTTATGTTTCAAGACACTGAACTTAAAGAATAGTATCATGCTACATGATGCTTATAGTGAATAATTTGATTATTTTATTCAGTGATTTTTTTTTCCTCACAGCAAATAGATGGCTAACATCATCTTTAAGGTGAAAAATCAAATCCTACTTCACCAGATTTCCTTCCATTATTTGCTTTATTCTTAATGCCTCTTAATATCTTCCACTATAGAGAGTACAGTAATCCTTTGTTTTATAAGCCACGATCTACAATTCAGTTGCAACTTGGTGAGGCTGTTTTTATTGCACTACAAGTAAAGCACTATACATGATCTTACAGAGCTAAGTTGCCTATTTTCCTCTGAAAATAGCAAGTATGTCTTACCATACTGCCCTGCTTAACACAACTTCTAGCTGTTTTGTTCACTGCTCCTACTTTTACCTTTCTAGTAGTGCCTGACACTTAACCTTACCAGCCCCTCAGGGTAAAGTGAATTCACCTGATAGCAAAACCTTGACTCAAGATTCAATCACTTTAAGCAATTGCTTCAGCCTCTTGGGCAATTTGCAGGTATTTCCACAGTTCTTCTCATTCTGATTTTTACTACTCTATTATTTTTGAAGTATAGCTATTTTCTCTCAGTTGTTTACAAAAATATTTAGAAACAAGAGTATATACTTCCTTCATTTCACAGTTTCATTAATTCAGACTTATTCAGCCTTCCAAACAGGTTGCCAGAAACAGACTACAGTCATAACAACCAGGATATGATTAAAGGAAGTAACATCAGTTCATACAGCACTCTTCATGTCAGTTTGTATTTCTACTTTAATATTTGAGGTGTTGTAGCACTGCAAAGTTGGTTTTGTTCTGTTTGGTTTTTTTTAAATTGACCTGAAAACTGGCAAAACTAATTTCCAACTTCAGCTCCTTGATACAGCAGGAATTATCCAAACTTTCCTCTATTATTACATGGCTTATTAGGTTCTGGTAATTTGGACTATCTACGAATTTGTGTTATAGATCATTGTGGTGTGGAACCTGTGTTCTACTAACATCTTTTCTTGTTTTCCCATTTTGCTTCCTTTCCTTACTCCATTTTTAAATTCCTCAGCTACAACATCGAAGCATCTATTACTAAACATGATGAAATGCTTGGGAATACTACTGAAAGCTGTTGTCCCATGCATAAAATTGCTACAGAACACACAAAAATCACTATTATAAAGTCAGTTGTTTGTTGACTTTCATCTACTTTAGGTCATAATTAATGTTATTCCAGATTAAGGAATAATTCTCTCTTATATATCATGGCTTTATTTGTGTTTATTTGAATTACCTTAAAAAAATAATTGCCATTGCCATTCATCTAATCTAAGAATTTTGACATTATGAAATCAATATTGCTACAGTATTTAACTAAGCTCAATGATTTTTTGTTTAAATAATGGTATTTTGCCCCATACCATACAGCTAAATTTAAAGATATTCAAGACTGAAAAGCCTATACTCACTATCACAGGCAAGAGTCAAATGTACTAACAAAATTAAAACAATTTCCTACCAAAACATTTTTTTCTACCCATCACAAACTTCCAATTCCATTATCATAGTGGCAGTTTGACAGGGAGCATCACTGACTAATACTATGTTGCACTTGTCTTCAGACATGATGCAGGCAGCAACCAAGTAAAACTACAGATGCTCTGATGTAGGAAGAGGAATATAAAGAATTTTTAAACACTGATTCCAGACCAAATTAGAATAGTTAATTAGAGGCCAGAAATATGATCTTGTCCTAAGAAAGGAAGAATGTGGAGTCAAAAAAAAAAAAAGAGGTAAAAAATATGCAGAGAAACTTGAATTCTGTAGTATGCACCACATCCTATATAAAGACAGTTAGTATAAAGGAAAATTAGTAATTAAAGAGACCTGGACATCTACATACCAAAAGGAGTATCTAGAAAAAATATTCAGCTAGAAGAGTTTATTAAACCCTTCTAAGAACATGTAGAAGCTGTACATATTTCTAGCAGAGGAATTCAGCCCTACTGCCCAGGGCCTCAAAGGGTAATTCCAAACCATTAACAATACCGCAACTCAGTATGCTATACTTAATTATTACATATATCCCCCTACACAGGCTCTGAATTTTTTTCCTATGTTTCCAGGGCATCTTCTGTCTTGTCTTTGCAAGAAAACCATCCAACCTTACTGAACTCTTGTGAATAACAAATAAACTCTCAAAGCTCTCACAATGAAGAGAGATCAATAACCTGTAGGATTCACTTTAGTAGGAGACATAAGGATGGTAGAGCTCAATGTGACCCCAAAAGCCTGCAGATTGCTTTATTCCTCCTGTTTTTCTTCGGAGAAAAACATGAAAGAAGCAGTACCATATGATCTTGCAGGTCCAGATAATGACCAGTATCTCACTGAACTATGGGAAGAGGAAAATAATTAGTCCTATAGAACTTGAAGTACAGCTAAAAAAAAGAAAAAAAAAGTATAATACCAAAGAAAAGTAAAATTAAATACAAAATAATAATCTAAAAGAAAAAAAAAAGGTTTTGCCCTTTCTTCTTAGGAAGAAAAAATGGCTTGATTAGCCAGTATATCGTGAGTTGTCCTTTTTATTTCTGAAGACAAACTGTTTGACTGTACCACCATTTTTGTAAAAATCCAAGAGCAAGTGGAAAGGGAAATTGATAATTCACATCCACAAGGAAAAAAAATCACTAGTCGTCCAGATTCATAAAAATGAGAAGAAACACACTTTACTGCTGAAACAGTCTGTTTATCAAGTACCTTCAAATGGAAATGCATTTTAGAAATGTGCCTATTTGTGCACTGTTGCTATAAAATGTAATCAAGCTTTTTAGTATTTTAAGTATAAAAATAACTATAATTATTCCAAGAAATTAGTAATTCCCATCTCTAACATTAGCTTGCTTTTCTGAAACATCTCAGAAAAACAAAGTATTACCACTATATGTCAAGAATGAGACTGAATCTTCTCTCCTACATGATCTCAAATTTTACTCAAGTTGGATGCAGAAAAAAATTTTTAATACTATTTTTTAATAAATTTTCATCCTCTGACATTTATTTGGAAAAGAGTAACAGTTGCAGGTATTCTACCATGTAAAAGGAAATCTCCCCTTCATACATTGTAAAACATCTTTGGAATCTCCCAACATCCACAATTTCTCCCATCTTCCTATAATTACCTAGGATTTCCTTTTTCCCCTCATGCTTACCCTAATTATTTAAAGGTTTATGGCTTCCTTCATAGAAGTTTTCAATTTGTATCTTTTAATCCTAAACTGGAATATTTCAACTCTCAAACTGCCTGAAACCATAATTTGATTAAACAGCCATATTTGATACTAACTAAACAGATGCAATAGGCAGTGTAGAAACCAAGTCCACCTAAATACTAATTCATTAGCACGTACTACACATGCCTGTTTCAGCAAGGCATAACATTCAGAAATGAGAGCCAACAGACCTTTACCTCTTGCACATGTAATAAGCACCGCCCAAATCTCTCGTGTCTACATACGACATATAAAGATGTTAATGAAATGAACTGACAAAGTGTTTTTCAACTGATGCTCTATTTGGAAAATAGTCAGCCATAGTCATAGTTGTCTTTTTTCAAAGGGATTAAAAAATTCTGTAATCAGGATTATAGAGCTCCCCCAACTGATTAAATTACTAAATGAGGGAGAATAAGTCCAAGACAAAGAGCTGGCTGACACTATCACAACGAAAACTAATAATGTATTCAATTTTTTTTGAGGGTCAAAACACATCCATTCACCAGCTCCAGAAACCAAGAATAACACAAATATACACAAAGTATACACGTTAGTTCTCATTAGAGAATGAACATAAGGGTTTCAAATTTTGCCCGTATAAGAAGTCTGTTTCTTATTACCATTTCTAATCCTGACTATACACTCAATCCTAATGTGCTCAAGATCTCTTTAGTAAATGAATGAATTCTGAAGTTCTACTTTCTCTAGTTGTCTTTTGCTTTCAGAGATTGACAATATGCAATATGAAGAGGCCTAAAGTACTTTTTTTTCATGCCTCCTCCTTAATTTTCTACCATATTTTGATAATTCAAAAATTGTGTCTCTCTCCTGATCGTTGGTAACTTTAAAAAATGTGTTCTGAATAAATGTGCTTATACAGCATGTGCCACCACAAGGCTCCTCACACCCAGCATCTATTAGCATTCACTAAACATCTAAAATCACTAGGTCACTTTAATAACACCTACGACTTTCTTTCACAAGATAATCTCAATTTTTCCTCATAATAAGGATCTAAGAGAAGGGCTCTCACAGGGTAATTCTGGCACCTGAAAAAGGCTTTAAGTCACCTGGCTGGGCAGAAGGCAGTTTATATTATCAGAAAATGAGAAAGACAACCCATTTTTCAGTTTCACTATGTTTATTCTTCCCCAGTATACTGACAGCAAACTTTTTGGATACTCTGTTCCTGAAGGTTTTTGTTCTTTTTGGAAGGTGTTTAATGTGATGATCTAAGAAAACATGCCTTCTTTTCTTAAAGTATCAGAATCATCAAAGTGAAACATAAAAGCATGTCATATTTCCCCTGCCTTAAAGTGAAGAATCCTTGTACTGAAAGAAGGTGAGAAAGCTGGTGTTTGTTACCAGTTCAGCATGCCTTTTAAAGGTGATAATTCCCTGCTTCTACCTAAAACAAGCAAAGACAAAAAAAAAGTCTCTTAAATATATTATTCTGTTCTGAGGAACATGACTACAGTATTGTAAAAGAACATCTAAACTTCATTTTAGGATGCCACTCTGCAGGCAATATCAATTGTATTTCCGAAGTAACTTCTGGAAATAGAAATTGAAGATATGCATAAAAATACTTACTGCAGGTATCAGTAATTTTTTTACTTCTTCAACAGCCCTCTTCAGCTTTATTTCTGCTCTGTTCTGAGCATCCTCCACAGTGATAAGTACATGTAAATCTTCATTCAGGTGTTCCCAGTTGGGCTTGCCTCGGTTCTGTTCTTCCTAAAAAAAATTAAAACATGGCTGTTATGAAGCATTGTTTGTTCTGTATAAAACAATCACATAAACAGTAGACAAACTCAGTTCTGTGAATAGTATGAACTGTATTTTCAGCAAGATAGGAAAAGCTTTCTTCATAATGTGGAGCTTGTTCTATGTGGTCACTTGACAAGAACTTAGGCTTTAAAGTATCTTTTGGGGAATTTTGTTTGTGTTTTGGAACTTCTTACCTTTATTTTTAGACCATGAAGCAAATGTGATTTCTTAGAGCACCTTTCCCAATCAAAGTAACAAGAGGAAGTACTACAAACACAGTATTGTTTCCCATATTCTTTGGAGCCTTTCAAGGGTGGTTAAACCACATACTACTGGTTAAACAACATAATATTTTCAAGGCCAAGAGAGTAATTCTTCAGTGCTAAAAATCACTTTTAAGTACTTATGGAGAAAAGGTTCAAAAAATCAAACATTACAAAATGAAGAGAAGTTATAATTTCCAAAGCAGAGCTTCATGTACTGGATGAAGAGCAGAAAGGAGGAGACAACACAACTTTAATACTAAAATCATGGAACAGCATGTAACAAGATGATCACCATTATACAGGTACTGTTACATCAATGGCATTGATAATCCCAAAGAGAAATCTTAGTAATGTTTTCAGAAAGCAAGGGCATGCTAAACAAAACATTTTTTAATGTAAACATTTTTAAACAACATATATTAGTAAACTTAGGTAACACATTCAAGTATCCAGTCTTTAAAAAAATAACAAACACAACACAAAATAAACTTTCCAACTGTTCTTATTCAGCAGTGAAAAATGCTAACTAGATTTTCCAGAAAAACTAATTTAAATTTGACAATATTAAAAATGCAAATGAAGTGAACTAAAAAAATGAGGAGGGGGCATATCTAAACTTCAGCAAACAGGAAAGGTTTATTATATTTTTTGAATCTAAATACAGGCCTACAAAATACTTATTTAACACTTAAAATTCTGAGCATAATAAAAAAGCCTCCTATTTGTAAGACAAACATTTGCAGCTTAAACAAAATTCACATTTTTAAAAAATTAAGGCAAGTAAAGTTAATTGTGAATGTGTCTTTCCCCCAGATTTCATTAAAATGCTTACAGGAAATCAAGCGTGCAGGGGAAATGTTTGAAGATTTAAGACCCACAAATACTCGCAGTACTTTATATTCCTATATACCTGAGGGAGCACTGTTTCTTAGAATGTTCTACCTTTAATTCAGCTGCTTTAAGTCTGAAATGTTTTATGGAACAGACAAGGATAAAAATGGGGGAAAAAACAGACTAATGAGAGATGTATGAAAAACTTATGTAAAAGAATCAGTACTTTGAAAGAAATTTCTTTCCACTACTCTTCATGTAATGTGCACATATGCACTAATCCATACCATATGCTACAATGATTTAAAAAAATAAGTGAAATGTTATGTTAGCCAACTTTCTAAACAATGGTGGCTGTGAAAACACCTCTGTGAACTTCAGCTGAAAAATGAGAGAAAAATAACCATCATTTATAAAACTGAATGTGATGCCAAGTGCAGCTGAGTTATAACATGTTCTCTGCTGCAATTTAATCTTTGAAAGAACTATCTACCACAAGGTAGTTGCATCTTGTTTCACTCAGTCATGACCAAAACTCCACTATTACTATTTTAACAATTGAATTACTTTTTTTTTTAAATCCAAAGCAGGAGTGAGTTGTTTTCTTTTAAGATGGTGACAAGCTATATTAATATATGAGGTAGTACAAAGTATTGTAAGGTCTGATGAATGACAGAAGACTCCTAAACCAGCAGAGGGCAGAGCAAGAAACATGCTGTTACTTCTTGCACTGACTGGTGGTGGGTTGAAACAATAGAATGGGAAAGGTACTGGCTACTAACACAGGATGCATGATAACCTGTGCAGCTACAGTACCACAGGAAAAAAGTAAGGAAGGGCAAATGACAAGGAAAGGTGTCCTGAAATAAAATGGCAAGTTCTGTTCCTAAAAGAGAAAGAATGCTTAAATGCAGTTTTAGCGACCATGTGATTAAATGGTATGCTTACACATAGTACGGACAAATAAAGGGGCCTTACTGCACTGCAAGGATTTCTTTCATAACAAAAATAATACGATGCTAAGTCTCAAAAACTTGGAAGATTTGGAGGAGTTACCACCTGTCAACAATGAAAAACAAAATGCACATTGTTATAGTGGATGTATGCCTGATCTGTAACTTTTAGAACACACAAAAACACTTTAATTGTTATGTAAAACAAGGTAGCCTGCCTCTCCATTACTCAACATTTAAATATTTCAGATTAACATAATCTCAACTAGTGGTGCTGTACTTCAATTATTCTATTGTAGCATGAGGATTTTTTGTTGTTTAAAAAAGAAGTTGCACATAGAACAACATACAGATGATCCTGTAGGTTTTTTTTTTTCCACACCTCCTATTTTACTGTTCAGTAAAACACATTGTGTGCAAGGTCAATAATCACAGAGATTATTAAATCAGACCTTACAGCACAAACAATCATATAGATACTTATGGGTAAGATAACTAAACTAGTATATGACTAGTTCTATATATACTCTTCTATGGTCATGAAGTACATTAATAAAAGTCCTATTGTTGTGGAGAGTGCTATTTCATAAGTCACGTGGTAAGACTGAAAGAAAGGTTAAAAAGAATATAAGTCTACACAATATGTCTTGAAAAAAATTAGTCAAAAAAATAAAAGAAGAGAGTTTGGAATGGGCTTCCAATTTCTTCTGTTCTACCTCAATGCACTGGAACTTCAAAATCATCCACAGCTTCCATTCTGTCCCATGAGGTTGCTTTTATAGTGGGTCAAGAGTTTTCCAAGAAATGCCATTTGGTTTATTGAAAACGCTAGTTGAATGTTACACCAATATGTATCTTCCATTATTTATTTGTTTGTTTTTACCAAAAGCAGGAAATTCAGATCTATGCTAAGTCATTCATTCAAACAAAGTCAGATGCAAAACGTGTGACAGCATCAGGCTCACGGGAAGAGAGAGAACCTGCAACCTCTTGCAGTTAAGAGCTGCAATTTTTAATGTTACTTTATTCTCCTTTTAAATCCTGAAAGGATGGTTTGGAAAAAATGTATTTTCCCCCAAGTAAAATCTTTACTTAAATTAAACTAGTCTTCTGTGTAACAAATCTTGAAAACACCTTTTCCCAATCCTTTTTCATTCTAGAAAAGATTGAACAGATAAATTGAATATACGTGGAATTCAGTTGGAAGACATCTTTCTTATGACTCATGAGATATGGTCCAAGACTTTAAAGGCGGGTTAGGGTTTTCTTTTGAAATCATTTGGGAAGAAAATGGTGAAAACATAGACAGGAGAGAATTACTACAACTTGCCCCGCTGTGTAACTGTACAAAGAAACTACAAACCATAAGTATCTTTAAGTGAACTGCAGCTAAGACAATCCAGATGACTTCACAGAACTAGAGAATGGCTGAAGTGGGAAGGGACCCTAGACATCACAGAGACCATGCTCAGGGCAGGGTCAACTCAAGCGTGTTGCTGAGGGCCAGGTTTTAAGTATCTCCAAGAACAGAGACTCCACCACCTCCCCAGGTGACCTGTTCAGCATTCAACCAATGTTCAGTCACAATTAAAAAAAAGCTTTTCCTTATGTTTAAGTGTAATTTATTTCAGTGTGCCCATTACCTTGCATCTGTCAGTAGCAACTGTTGAGCAACTGAGCCTGGTTGCCAGGTCTACCTACAGAAAAATCAGTGAGGAGTAACAGAAATTGCCATGAGAGTTACATTAGGCAAAAACATTTGCTACCACAGCAGGAAGGATATACACACAGAAGAAAGAAATAGCACCAAGAAAACCAGAAAACCTGAATACAAGACCCTGGTAAGAGAAGTTCAACTGCATATACTCATACTATATGCACAAGAAGTAATTTACAGCATGAAGTTTCCCTGCATCTTAGAGATTGTTTATGGAAGAATTATACAAGAAAAATGGAGACAGTGAAGATGCAGGAAACTATGGAGTAAAATTATTTATGCCACAGCCTTGGGGAACAACAATATTAGAAAAGCTTAATTACAACCCAGCTATCTTGTCTGCTAAATTAAAGAACATTAAGAGTAACATAACTGGCAGATGAAATTTCACTGTGCTCCTTGTTTGGCAGAAATTTCAGTGTCCTTAAATGTAGTCTAATTCTGTAAACAGAGTCTGCTTTCATTCTGTTGCATATGTGTATACACTTATTATCCTCAGGGTACCTGTACACAATAATGGACTTGAAGAAACCGCTAAATATTTATCTTGCTCTTAAGGTCAAATGATCAGGTAGCTTAAAACAAAAATAAATATTGCTACAACTCCTCAAAATTCAGTTGCACAAAAATAAAAGAGAAAGTAACATAATTACAGAATTTTGTGAAGTTTCTAATTATTTTTTATTTTCTTGGGGAGGGATTTAGAGGGGAGCCAGAAAGCAAGCAGAGGATGCAACTGACTTGTATCTATACAGCCAAGCTTGAATATTAGAAAAACTGTTCCATTATGAGAAATACTGAGCTCAGCTCCCTGTCAATTCGTGTCCTGTTTTCCATACACCTCACTACCACAGTAATTCCAAGCCATGGTCTTACACCTCCTGCATCCCATTCCTTTAAGGCCATTTCTATTTACATCTTCGTATCACACCCCAAAGTCTTCCTTTTAATACCTTGACTATTGACTTAAGAAGAAAGAGACAGCAGCTTACTAGCTTTCTGTAAGCTACACAAAGTTTACAGGTGACTAAAAACTCAGTACTAGAGGTACTAAGAGGTATTAAAAGGTATACTAGAAGTATTAAGTTAGCCCTCTCCTCTGCCTAGCCAGTAATTTTCAGAAAACTTTAACCCAAAGGAAAGAAATGCCTGTCAAGCTTGACTGAAACTGTTCAAAAGATTCAAATGGTGAAACGGGAAAATATTTTCAGAAAGCAAGCCATCAAATATTTTATCAAGAACTTTATAAAAAAAAAATCTCAAACTTTACTTCTCACCACAAAGGCCTAAAACCTTCACAGTATTGCCAACTGACTAAAAATAAGTTGACTGATTAAAAACTGATGAAGTAGACTCTAGTATTTCCAGCTGTCAGAATGCCATTAAAGGAAAAAGAAATAAACACTGAAAAGAAAACTTCCCCAGTACCTGTTAATATGAAGGCAGAGATATCTTAGTTAGACAATAAAGAAGGAATGAATGCAATGTGGTAAGAGTGGAAGGAAGTTTTCCACTTGGTATTTTATTCAGAAAGCTATAGCCTGTAGTATTTAATAAAGTGCAACTCCCATTCTATGTACTTTTTCCATTCTAACTCATACCATTTCCAGTAATGTTGGCCACTAGAAAACACAAACACAGCTCAGTACTAACAGCTGAGGCCTTTTAAATAAATAAAGCCACAGGCTCAAGAAAATGTTGAGAATGAACCTTAGTATCCTCACTTAGCTTGAAGTGATAGGTTATTAAAATTCTGTTTTCAGCAACCTATCACAGCTATATAAATTTTCACCAACCTATTACAACAAGCTGCTCTCCCTACAGAATACAAGAAAAACCAAAACACCCAACCCCCCTAACAAAAAAAAATTGAAAAGCTAAGGTAAAAAGGAAAACGTTTTCATAAAATTTCAAATTGAACACTAAAACTAAAAGGCATCAGAATAGCTTTAGTCCTTTAAACTGTACAAAGGTTTAATTCAAGTACCTTCTAAGAACTTTAATTAAAATTATCCTAAAATATAAGAAACAGTAAAATCACTCATAGTCACTTCCCACAGTCAAATGGAGGAGGTGAGATGTGCAGAGAAGAAATTCAGCTATTTAGTAAGATTACCACAATATATTTTGTCTAATAAATTGTCCTACGGGTACATTACAGTTGACAGTAGATCTAGGTAAATATCTCTGTTCCATAATAAAATCACTTACATATATATCTCAAAGTTTTAAAAATAATTGGAAGAGCAGTTTAAAAAAAGCTGTGTGAATTAAAAAATAAAGCTAACATATTGATTTAAAGCAATTTTGAATCAGAAATTAAATTTAACCAAAAAGTGATAAATTAGAAACATCACTGTAAGCAAATTCTAGTACTGCTGTAGTTTAAGTATTTTTAAATAAGAGTTGATACGTATTGTAGCCATGCAACAGTGTCAGGTCTGAATTAATGAGTCTGAGAGAAACATGACTCAACTATTCAATTCGGATTAAACCTTACTGAACAACCTTTTGTTGACACAGCTGAACTGGTAAAACCAAGCCAGAGGAATCTAAAAGAATGTTCTTTGTCCTAAACTAAGTCATTACTCCCAAACTTTCCTGGGCCACAAGTGTTCTTCATTTTGTGTTGCTCAATGTAACTTTTGTTCTCACAATTTTTTCTAAGTTTTTGGTTTCTCTGCTGCAGAGATAGTTGAAAACTAACATTTGGAAGACAGAGGATTTCTGTAACATATTGTGGAAGGAATAAACCACTTAGAAGCCTTGCATACACAAATTACAAATAACTCCACATATTCATGAGTGCTTTAGACCTAATTAAACAATATTCACTTGGATAGTCCCTTATGGTTGTCTTACTGCATCCTTTTGTGACCAGTCTAACAACTTCCAAACGTCATTCCCCATCAATTTTCTGCTGGACAAGTTGAATAAGATCTTAAGGGGCTGCTGATTGCCAAAATAAAGGCAGTGCTATAACTGGGAAAGAGAGAAGATGAGGGACCATAGTTTAACACATACCTGCTGCTTAAAACCTGGCTCATCATGTCTCATGAAACTATCCTAAGTATAATCTAATTATGTGTGTGCCAAGGACAGAATACACAGTTACCTTTTTTGTCTGACATGAAGCTACTTGTCCATCTACGTAAGAACTAGGTATTAAAATGCTAATATGTAGTAATAAGTGTAAATACAAACACAGAGTTTTCTCCTTCCATTTTTGACCCTGAATGTAAGTTTTGACAGGATTGATCAATGAAAAAAACAAATAAACAAAACCTGAAAGCCAACCCACCCCACCAAGCCTGTATTCACATGATATATTCTTGACATTAACATTTCAATAAAAGTTACTTTAGAATAGGTCTGCAAACAAAGTGCGTGCTTAGGTAAGTAGCAAAAATAGAGGTTTTTAATCAGACAAAACTCCAAGCCAGCCCTGCAGAAAACCAGTTTAAAATGATGCACTAATTACAGTATCTGTTTGAACAACAGAAGTAATTTTATAACGTGAAGCATCAGAACACACTGATTGTCCCAACCCCTGCTGATAAACTGCTTTAATTGTGCAGTTACAGTCAGGCAAATTAACACAGACTTTTTCTCCTACTGAGCTTCTAATGGTAGTAGTTCACAAGCAGAAATCTGGTGAAAAAATAATGTAACAAAAGAAATGCTGAAGGATTAGCACCTGGTTGGGGACAACACTGTAGCTTACTTAACATTTAGAATTTCTGATCGAGGTTTTCTCCTATAGAAGCAGCAGATCATTTGCTTAAATTTATAGCCACATACTTACTTTTCTGAATGTCAATCCAGTTAGTATTATTTAGTACATCTTTAACTGTCCATTATTATTGTATATTAAACCCCTTCCAAGGCACTTCTTCACTAAGAAGTGGTTGTCTTCCAGCTCACATTAAACTAGGTGGTAGCTGTCAAACACTGTCAAAGGGCATTATCTATAAAATCTTGTAAAAACTCTTCTGAAAATATCTGATGGCATGAAACAACCTAATGTTTAAATGCACAGAAGATTTTGTTCACTGTCTTGGAGCCTCAACACAGACTTTGTGCTCAGGAAACTTCAAACCAAGCACTGCCCCAAGTTCAGATCTGCCTTGCAGTCAAAGTGGTTCCTTCATGCACAAAATACCACACTGGATCTTTCTAAAGATGTGGCTTCACAGCACAACTGAGCTGATCAAATAACCCCAGTCTGCTGACTAAAGAGGAAGCCACTGTCATGACCCAAGCCACTGTCATGACCCAAGCCACTGTCGCACCCACCCTGCTCTGCATGGTTATAGCCGGACAGTGCACTGCTCCAGAGAGCAGAGACAGCAGAAACTCTCCCCTGCAAAGGCTAAGTTTCTGTGAAATAGGCAACAGCAGCAGCAGAAGATCTCTAAGATATTCTTCTTACATATTTTTCTCACACTGTCTCAGGTTGTGCCAGTGTGAAAAATAAGAGCAATGATATGTGGAACAAGCTATATTGTCAAGTGTTATCAAAACCCAGGAGCCAGTTAAGACTGAATATTTCACTGCTTTAGGAAAAAAGTAAAAAAAAAGTTTTGGGTTCATCAGTATCCTCAAGGAATAAATTAGAATTTAGCACACGAAATGCACAAAACACAATACCTGGATATTTGTTAGAGATTAATGCTATAGTTAATACTAATACCATGAAGTGTCAAACTTTACCTCATCAGAGTGAGGCTGTTCATTTCTACTGAAGTAGTAAACTTCAGTAGAAGTTTAGTATCCATATGAAGTAGTAAACTTCATATGGATACAAAGTTACACTGATATGCAAGTGTAATGTTATTTCTCTACAGAAAAGGGAAGAAGCAGTATAAGGCATTTCATGATGCTGTGACTATTTTCACACATTGATCACTGTTAAATGTAATAATATCCATTAAAAATATCAAATTCCCTCAAAAGAAAATGAAATACGAGTAAAACCTGAATGCAATAGTCCTCTTTATTCAGTGTTATCTTCAGACAGCTTTTTGAAGGAAGTACCTCCACATTCTGAATCTCAAGGTACAGAAGATGTATTTAAATGAAGGCTTAGATCAACTAAACCTAATCTGTGACAGCGGCCGCATTCCTCAAATCATCCTCTAATCAGGAAATACAGAGAGTAAGTTTATTTCAGCTCATGACTCAAGTCCATTCATTAGCAGTCACTAACGAAATTAACTTCAAAATAACCTGCAACTGTTCTAAAATCACTTCTGCATAAACCCATCTGCCTCTAAGTTTATGAGCATTATTCATCAGGATAAAGGTTATTCTGCTGTTCAGCTTTAGATGGAGAAAGGCTGACAGAAATAAGTATTCTTTCATCTAACTTAACATCAGGCAGCACCTAGATACCCATGCACTTTTATACACACAGATATTAAGTACTCAGTTTACAGAGTCTTAACATACTTTTGAAGTTTTATCAGTCCTTAAGAGGGTGGTATAAACAAAAATTGAAAATATATCCAGAATAGACCAGTTTTAATGAACTAGTTATTCCCCTCCATGACCTAAAAAGCTACTTCTTAACGGATCAACATGTCAGTAACATCATATTTTTCTATATAATACTATTAAATTTACTTTTTTAAGTACATAAAGATAATTTTGAGTATCTCAGTTTTCACTTAAGCAGCACTCTAATTTTATTATTTAATTTGCCATTATATTTCTACCCAGGAGGAAGACTAGCACACCAAGGCACTAGCCTTGGTAAGACATGCCTCTATATTGCATCAAAAAAAATTACCAAGGTGTCTAGAACTCTAAATGCTAAAAGGTAAAATAGCCTTAATTAAACTGAAATTCTGATGTCTGCTTTTCATCTGGGATTCTCAAACTAAGAAAGCTGAAAATATTGACATCCAAAAGGAGATAATCCAATACACTTTCCAACAGTAACTCAAAGACACGACAACTTCAAGGAAGTAGTAACCAACAAAATGCAATATAACAGTCCAGCACTTAGTATGCTGGTGCAAGAAATGCCAGTCAAGATCCTAGTACTGTCTCAGCCAGAAATGCATCAACATCACCACTCAGATGTCCCAGGTGTGCCTTTAGACCAGGCAAGGCAAGGCAGAACAAGGCACTTTGCACTTCACCCTTTAACAAGGCAGATCACTGCCCAGGAGGGGAGGGAAAAAAACCCAACCAACCCACATATGCAGGAAGCACTGGAGGCATCTCTCGCCCACTGATAAAAGGCATCACCAGGAGGTGGGTTCATGTTCTTTTACTTAGAACTAGAGGCTTTTTGCAGTTGTGAATGATTGGGTAGAACATATAAATAGCACTTTGAGGAGAACCTTTATTTCCAGCTTCAAGGTGAGAGCCTTAGTTTTTCCTCCTTCCATTCATACGAAACTTTTTCCTTCATCTGTGCAATGAACAAAGAAGATGGAAAGCATCATCAGAGCCTGTGGTTTAATGAATTGGGAACTTAAGGGAAATACTTGAGCTGTGGTTTCACATTTCTGAATACTTACTCTATTGTCAAAGAAAGTGGTACACCTACTCCTCATATATTTAAGGGATAAAACTGTCCGTTCATTGGTTTCTTAGTCTTCCATTCTATACAGTACAGTACTCCCAAATATTTTTTTAGAGATTTTAAATTAGTTTAAAAAAATGAAAACAAAACAAAAAAAACGCAAACCCACAAAAAAAAGCAACAAAAAGAACACAAAAAACCCCAGCCCAAAACACTGTTCTTAACTGCAATTTGGACTACTGTTTACAGAATATTGAATTTTGAACACTGCAATCAATGTAGTATTAGTCACTAGCACTTGTAAAAGTAAAAAACATAAAACAAATTACATTTTTGTATTCAGTGGACAACTTGATCAGCTCTTAGGCTGGTAGCATAATTTTACACTTTCTGAAACATCATCTTTCTTCTTTTGAAGTAAT
Organism: Eurystomus gularis; assembly: GCA_013400335.1. Taxonomy (NCBI): domain Eukaryota; kingdom Metazoa; phylum Chordata; class Aves; order Coraciiformes; family Coraciidae; genus Eurystomus; species Eurystomus gularis. The sequence goes on from VZZY01024293.1 coordinate 323,977, forward strand.
ATCATGTAACTTTCACCAACAGTAACTGCACTGGACAATTGTGGCATCTGTCTTTAATGAATTTCAATCACTTTATTTCTCTAATCCATGTTTTATTTCCTCTCTGCCTTGCTTAGATTTGTTTGCTACTTTGCATACCAAACCTGGTGAACACATGAGCACGCCCCTTCTCAATATTGAGCTCAGTATTAAACTGATCTATTTCTCAGTTAAGCTCATCCTCAAACATCCTTGCTCTGGCTCTTCTATGACAGTTCCATATATAAGTGACACTGAACCAATCATGAGAGTCAAGAGATAACAAAATGAAACTGCACTTGTCATTCTTATGTTAAAAGACCAAGAAATGGAAAAGATACATTAATCTATAGATAGTTGTTAAATTTCTTATTATATTCATATAATTATGAAATAATGATTGATTTTTAAATTTTTTTTTTCAGAGTAAATTTACAGCACTGTTGAAGTAATAACTAAGTGACCTTTTGGAGTTATCAGAATAAATAGAGCTACTTACAGCCTGCACTTAAATGGCAACATATCCACACTTCTGCTTTCCTAATCTCAACTGGCCCATTACCTCCAGAGTCCGATGACTCAACCTCTGCTTTAAGATGCAGCCGTTCTGCTTTTAGTGTTTCCTCAGGGATAAGCGTGCATATATATATATATATATATATATATGCCTCATATATATGAAAAATAAGATATATCAATAGGGATTCCCCTGCATAAATCTTGGTGAGGGGCTTATGGGAGATTATTGTAAAGAAAACTTTGCAAAATGACAGTATAGTCACACCAATCCTTCACTTTTTTGTTACAAAATACTTGTAAGCTTTTAAAAGACAGAACTTATTCCCCATTTTCTCATACTCTTAACATTTACAATAATACATGAATACTAACTTCCTCAACATCTTTTCAGAAACTACTTACTCACTCACTCTAAATCTCTGCACAAAAATTTACAAAGATGTCACTGTGGAACATTTTTAACAGAAATTCAGACTGAACATGTTAACATAACCTCAGTGGGCCATGAAAATTGAAAAGTATCACCTCTTAACCCACCATGTAATAGACAAGTTTCAGATACAGTTATACTCTGCACACAACTGCCAGCTAAATTTAAGAAAATCAAACGAAAAACTTGTTTGCTCCCCCTCCAGCTGCACCCCTCCCACAAACCAACTGCAGTAAAAAAGAACAGGTTCTACTCTGCATATGCACAATAAAGTTGTGATTAATGTTTACAGTGTGAACAGTTACCACTGTTTCTTTAAAATCAGATGACCTACAGTGTAAAATAAGATTATTTTTAGAGTAATATGTTGTTAGCTTTATTTTAGGACACTGTGATCTTAGTTTTTTTCTATTTGTCAAAACAACAAAAATAAGAGACTCATGACTCAAACCAAACATACCTAGGTAGCAGTTAAGCTTTGAATGATTTGCCATGCCATAAAGAAACTGTTCTTGCTCAGTGAACTTTAAAAAAGAAAATTAGAAGAAGTAAACCAAACAGTCCTCACCTGTTTTTTTTAGTTTGGTTCAGAGGCAGGTTAAGGAAGGAAAAGCGTAGAGGAAGGGGAGTATATTTAAACTTTAATACTTCAACCAGTGACACTTTTCCAAAAGTACTTTACGACTGGGCTAGAAGAACACAGCAAAACGTAGGAAAGACAGTGCGCGGAAAAGTTGATTTTACTGTCAGGGCCAGGATGATACGTTTGCAATGCCAGAACTTTAGCTCAAACCCTGTATCTTACACTGCTTGGGAATGGCTCTTTCTGTTCTGGATAAATGTGTAAGTTAACTGTGAGTTTTGACAAAAACTTGCACAGTCAGACTGCAAAAAAACAGAGGCGAGAGGGAGTCATTAATGTTAAAAGATCCTGACCTTAATGAAAAACAGAGTATCAGCACTGATATGATTACACCTAGTATTTTTTATTTTCAATCCTTGGGCTGAATCTGCTTTGAAGAAGATTTCCTCAAAGATGCATAATGAAGAGCAGGTGTCTGAATTACTCCTGCTTCCTGTAGGTCTGCAGGGATGGCAAGAAAATTCAAGTGCCTAGGCAGATAAATGCTATCCTGAATAACTAGATTCAAATCACCTCTTACACCAACAAGAAACCATAGCGCTAAACATAAACCAAATGTTTTCATAAGCAATTGCTTAAATGAATATTGCCAGCTTTAGACACAATATCTGCACTTATAACTAGAACGCTGATCTTAAATAGTCACCTCAGAGAAAGAAACTCTCCCAAATCACAAATTAGAAATGTCCTGAGTTTTCTTGTATAGAAGGATTTTTTTCTGTAGACTTCAGTTCAACAACAGAGCTGAAATGGTAACCACTCACTCCCACCAAAACAAGTGGCTTCATTCTTTTCTCCTTGGCTGCCTGCAGAGTCCTTCCCTCTTCTTTGCACCAGCAACAGCTCTCACTGGGCCCTTCTAGAGCCAGTTTAATACAGCAGCAAACTACTGCTGTCAGATTAGGTTTTGCCTGTTTAGCAAGCTGAACTTGCTCAGCGACACATCCCACAAGTAGCAGACCAAGCACAAAGGAGGGCATAGGCATATCCCTTTGTAGGAAGCTGCCAGCTGTCAGTCACACCTTCAGCAGACTGCACAGCCAGCCCAGTCACTCCCCTGATGCACCCAACCACTCACAACGGGGGGGAAGATGAGGGAGCCCCATGCTCTGACTGCTTGGCTTGTAACTCTGTAGACATGATGAGCAGCTTACTCAAATGTTAATTTTATTGTAATACATAAATGGCTATTAAAAAGTTAAATATTCTGAAAACTCAGTTTCCACTTGCCTCAAGTTACGTGAGCAAAGAATCAACATTTTCCACTTCAAATGTTACATTTCAGTTGCTTACCTGAGAAATGAACATACTATGCCCCGTTTATTTAAATAAGGGTGTGGCAAAGAAAAAAATAAGAATAGTCACTCACAGCACCATGATTAACTCCAAGGAAAAGTTCATTTATACAGAAAGGTTGAAAAAAGCAACCTGAATTCCAGCATTTTCTAATCTGAATTTGTAATCTCACTCTTCTTAAAAGAATGTAATTTCACAGGAGACATCAGCTGGTTTCATTGGCCCCATTTCCCTGTTCATCATACAGCAGCACTAACAATGTCCTATTATATAAGGTGTTTGTTTTTTTTAATTAAAAAAACGTCTTTTGTAATCACTTAGGAGTGCTTTCCACTAATGAATTATATAATTAATACGTTACCCAGTTACTCACTCTCACTCACTTCTTTACACAGTGATTTCTCCCACAGTACTAAATTCTGCAGTTTTCAGATTTACAGAAGCATTAGAAGGATACTTTGAGGTTTGGATTAGAGAGGACTGAGACCAGAAATGGTACTCAAAGTTAATTCTGCAGTCAGCAGGCCTCATGAAATTCTGTCACAGAAGGGCTCTTTGTGACTGGGTACTGTTAAGCAGATGACTGCCCACAGTTCTTATCTCACTGCTTAGACAGTGGCTTGCTTTGCTCTAAATAGTAGCCCCTTCTACGGTCCATGGGTTTTTCTGGAAAAGATAAATAGTCAAATTAATTGACTAATGTGACAAACTAATTTTCCACAGAATATTGTTCTTAAACAGACATTATGCAGGTGGCATAAGTTCACAGCATGTTACCAAATATATTGTGTTGTCCTGACAGGGTAAGGTTCTTTACCAGCTGGAAACAGCTGAAAAGCTAAATTTCAGGGTTACTCTAATCCATTACTAACTGATTTGCTCCGCAGCTAGAAAGCTCATGAGTTAATTGCAATGATTTTATTCAGGTTGAGCCTCCATTCATACAGGTTTTCTGAGGCTTTGAGTTTTGTCTTTCCCTTTTTTCCTTCTCTGTTTTGAGGAATGGGCTATGTGAGCTTTGTGTTTTCTGCTTTAGATTCATACTATGGTAATACTTCTAATCAGTGCATAAATAATAGTGTAGTATGATACTGTCCATGATCAATTCAACTTTTCTTCAACAGTGACCTACAATATGTATTACAGTACTGAGTGGAACAAAGACTATAGCATTTCTATACCTTTTTATGTAGCGTTACTGCTAAGACTGTTAGGTTTTACCACATTCAATAATAGTTTAGCCTTATATTTTATCTCCATTCTCTTATTTTTTTGCTAAGATATTTTAACAGTAACAGTTTACTCTATAACTATAATAATTTAATCTTCTGGTGATTACACAATGTATTTATGTATCTTTGGTTTTTAATCATTTCACTCCCTCCTCCTGCGATAGTTCTGTTCTTTCCTTATTTTCTCAGTTGCAAGGATTACAAACTGAATTTATTTGTAAACAATTAACTGGGACAACAGTTCCAGACAAATTGAAAGTAACAGGCAAGATACTAATGGAAATAAAATCAAACTAACTTTTACTTCAAAAATAAAACAAATTACTGAGCACAGAATTGACAATAAATATGAGCTAATGAACTAAAGATGAGTCCTTGAAAGAATTTAGAACTACTGCCTCAAATGGTCTTAGCACACAAAATTTCCATGTATTTGACTGAAACCTCACACACAGCCTGTAATTATATTGTTTTATTGCATCAGTTACCTCAAATACTTGCTACAATTATATGGGATTTGATACACCCAAGTTACCACTTAGGTAACTTGAAGTGTGACCAAGCCTTCTTTATGACCAATTTCATCCAAAAACTCTACTGATTGTAACAACTGCAGAATAAGGGGTATCCAGCATGTGGCATGTGTTCTCAAGGCTAGATTAAAATCTAGCAATAGTCATGCCAGTTAAAGAATGAATAGCTGAGTGCTGGCTTGGCACAGATATTAAAAGGCCCTTAAGAATACCACTGATAAGATGCTTAGGGAAGCCCCGCCTGCAGTACAGAGATGATGGATCTTTGGATCTTCAGAATCGGCATACTCTTTTACCTCTCAGGTGACATCAATCCAGTGACTAAAAATAAAATAAATATGACAGTGGGTAGCTCCCTTCAGCAGTACTACTTGATATTTCTATACTTTAATGATTCATAGCAGCTAGAACACTTCAACCCGTCCATACTCTCTGGTAGCTTTCATGGAGAGCTCTGGTCCTGCACTGTATCTGTCCTCAAGGTCATGGTTTGGAAATCTTTATTTGCTTTCTACACTTAATGAGCTGAGAAACCACAAATTTTTCAGTTCATTTAAAATACTACACAGTACCATCAGTTCTTTATATAGTATGTGTACAACGCATTTAAAATAAAAACCTTGTGAAGATATTTATGAAGAAAAAGGAACCTTAAGTGGAATTACTGAAATAACATTTCTGTAAAGGAGTAATAATGAAAATATATTTCTGAACTCTTTTTTAACTTGAAAATAAAGTGTAATAAAACCCTTGCCCATTACATAAACACAAAAGAAACTGAAAAATATTCATTAATTTAATTCAAAGTCAAATATCACAATATTTACATTGCATACATTTATACTGGTCTTAGGAGGGAATATCTAGACAGGCATTCCTCAAGATCCCATTCAATTAGCAGTCCTATGACTGCTGTTTGGGAGACATCATTATCCTTCTGAAAAGACATCCAGTTTCACATGAATTTTTGGAATCTCACGCATTTTAGTAAAAATGTACAAAAACATTCACGAAAGGAATGTAATTTAAAAGAAAAATCTCATTAAATAGTGCATCTGCTGACATTTTCATTTGCAAGATTTTGAGTAAAACTGAGTAAAAACAACAATTAACCAAATTATCACAGCTTCATTGCAAGTCACCATAATATGAAAAATTAAGACTTAGTTAATTATGCAAAATTTCAAGTCCTGCTTTTTCAACACAGTGCCCAAAGAGAAGCATAGGTAGATCTAACCATTTCTCTCAGCTAAACAAACATATTAATGAAAAGAGAAATATGATTAATAAATAATGGACAGATTACAAGAACCAAGCAGAATGTCTTTACAGTATGAAGCCACAGAAGCAAAGTAAATCCCTGATGGGTTAACCAAGTCTGATGACATTTGAAGTGAGCAATTTTTAATAGATTCCAGTGCATTATCAGAAAAACACAAAAAGATGTTAATAAAATTACCACTTCTACTGTTCAGAAGACGAGTTCCAAACTTGTTTTGTTAAAATCTCCATTATACATGGTTTTAGATTGCATGCCTATCTGCCCACTCAGAAATCAAACCACAGTTTTACAGTTTAATATACTTCTGAATAATGGAAGTTGAAGTAAGATGGTAAGGCTGGGGAGAAAAGGTCATTATGTGCATGCCTTTCTTATATTCTACAATGGTTTCATCCATCTTAGAAAATAAGACAGCATCGTGCTTGAATTGAGGACAAAAATAATTACATGCTCTGCTCACATCCCAGAGAGATAGCTAGAAAAAAGGTGGTTTTCTTCATTTTAAATGTTTCCTACTCTTCAGGGAAACACAAGCACCTTGACAACACCCTTTGTTCAAAATGCATTTCCAACAGATGACAAAAATTTACTGCCAACCAACAGGTACTGACCTCCCACTTCCTGACCTGGCCACTTTCTTCTTCCTTTCCTTTCCCTTCTCAGACTGGCACAGGTACTAATTTCAGTCAATACAGCTTATTAACTAGCAAAATTCTTTATTCCACTGAACTATACCCTCACAATAGCAGACCAAAATCTAGCTTGTTTCCTGTCCCCACTGTAACCCTCTAACATGGAATAGCACATTTCCCCCACCTCCCAAAAGGGAAGCTGAGCTAAACTGTCCCAAGTACATGTAAACCTGTATTGTTATAAGATGATTCAAATTGTCTCTTTATTGGTGATAAGAAAAAAGAAGGAATAAAAACCCCAAACCAACTAGTTTCATAACTAAAGAGGTTTGAAGAAGGTTCTTTACAGAGCATTCAAAGAAATGTGATAAGAATTAACAGCATCAGCTCACTACTTGTTATTAATATTCTCCATGTTACAACTGTGAGCTGCCAACAAAATTAAGACATTTCTAAGTATTTGCTATTACATTTTAATCTTTGCACTGTGTTATGACTTAAGAATTCATCTGGATGTGTTACAAATGAACTTCACAACTTTCAAATAGGAAAAGTTGTCAAAACCACTGAAAAATCCCAGCTCTTCCCAAAAAACAGCTCTGATATTCCAAAGACCTAAAACCCAAGTGTACAGTTTCACAACTCTGCTTCCCAGTTCTCAGTTAGCACCATTCTAGTATCATTCACAATCAAAAAAATTCTGGTCTGCTTCAAACGTCTGCATCTTTATATAGGAAAATTAAACACAGAAAAAAGTTCATTAGTGGTGGAAAGAACAGGTATTTCAAGCCTGTATGTTCCATATTTTGTGTCTAAAAAACAAGTTGGGGACCCTGCATTTAGCATCTGAAGATGTAAAAATCATCATCTCCATAGCATACTGAGCAGCCACGGTCATCCTGCTCAACTAATTCAAGAACAGTTACTGCTCTTTGCCTAAAGCCTGTAGGCCCACAACAGTTTAAGCTATTTTAAGTTGGCGCTGCTGGTCCCACCTTGACATACTAAAGTGCTTGCAATCCAATTCCTGGTTTTCAAAAGCAACGGGAAGTTTCCAGCTTTAGGTTTCAGCCAACTTAGCACTGAAGCAGGTCATCATAGTCATTTAAATCGCCAGTAACTGTCACAAGGAGAGAATGAAGTATACCCAGCCAGGGATGTGCAAGTGATAATGAACAGCAAGGGTTGACTTAAATTGCCCTAAGACCAGCCCTGGAACTGCAGCCTGGGATGCCTGAAGAAGTCAAATTTCCTGATGAGAAGTAGCACTCAGAGGCTGACTGATTCTTAAAACTTCAGCAATACAGATGGGTAGTTCCTTCCTGTACCTCCACTACAGCCTCCAGAAAAGAGTAAAAATACTACTTTAAGAACACAGGTGAAACCTTCAGAAGAAACGCAACAGGAGCTCTCAGAAATGTCCCCAGCCTACAAATACTTAAAGATTTAGATCCAGTAGGTAAGAGGTTGTTTTAATTGCCCTTAGTGAGAATGCTGAAGAGCTGATTTGAACACCAGCAGTTGGAAGTGGCAAATATTAGCCAATAATTTTTTTTAAAAATCACTGATGAACCACCTAACACAATCTATATTTTGAAGATGGTTTAAAAGAAAAAGCTTCAACAACTATTATCACAAACACCTTACTAATATGAAACTTGTATATTTTTACACCAAATAGGTATTGCAACAGTGTGTAACTCATGTGAAGCCTGTCAACAAGCATATAAAGCAAATCCACCATCTAGCGAAGGGGGCAGGGGGTTGAGATTCTTTTTCAACCTGAGCCTCCTCAAATTATAGGTGATTTGCAAAAACTTACTGGAATGTTTACAAGAAGTAAAACATTTACTTGCCTCTACCTCCAAAACTGCTGGATCATGGTTGTCTCTGCTCTTAAAGGAGACCTGAAAAGCAAAAAAAAATTGGGCTTGTGCCCTATTTTGCTTCTTTAAGATGTTTAAGAGAGGCATGAAGAGTTGGAATTAGGGATTTTATTTCATCCTGTGACAGATACAATTTATTCCCTCTTGTTTATGCTTGAGACTGAAATCCCAAGAAGCCATGAGACAACCTAGTTAAGGGGAAACAATGCAAGAAGCAACAGAACCTAAGTCACAAACTTCAGTTTTCTTCTCCTCACCCCTTCTTCCTTCAAGTTTTCCTTCAAGTGACGAATAACACAAAATTATTTTCCATATTTAAGTATTCTTGGGCTATCGCTACTAGTGATTTGCACAGAGTTTTATGAATGAACATTATACATGCTAAAAAAAAAAATCAGAAATTTGATTGAGGTTGTATTTTACAATGTTAAGATACAGAGCAATAGGGAAAAGAAACTTTAGTCATTTTCAGGGCCTCCTTATGTTTTGAAGTAGCAAAGTAAGTAGAAAAACAACTTTTAGAAGTTCTTTGCAAATTGGAAACTGAAAAAAACATGAGCTGGTTAGCTATCAATGGGAGACTAACATGACTTTCTCTTCTACTACTAACATGCTTGTAAGACACTTTATATGTATGCTATAGTGATGCAGTTACTAGAACATAAAAGCTGCTGCAATGGTTTTTCTAAAAAAAATAGTGCATTCCATCTGATATCATGAGGCTAACTAAAAGAAAAAAATCAAATTCATATCAGATGCAAATGAGCAAAGGGGATAGCTTATGTTAACTAGTATCAATTACTGTTGGAGCAGCCATAATAGCTCATTAATTTCAAGTGAGATGAGAACATGTAACCCATTTAAAATATGGTTTAAAGCCCCTTCTCTGTTCCTTCCACCCACACTTATGAAAGAGGAAACTCCATTTTTTTTGGTAAAGAGACAAGTTGAAAATGTTGCTTATGAAAAACATGCAATCAAGAAAAAATAAAGCACGAAGCCGAAAAATATATCCAACGTACAATAAAGTACATACTTAAAACACTACTATGACAAGTTATGTTGTCTTTAAATTATACATCACAGATGAACTACACTCAACCAGTACAGGGTTGTAGTCAATGTTTTAAGTTAAGTCAAATCAGTGGAACAGCTGATGTTCCTCATCGTTACACACACGGAATGTGATCTTGCTGAAATGTTAAACCAGTGTTAGCCTCAACACCATTCTCTGACAAAAGAGTATTTTATTTTGATATACTCAGTTAGGAACACCTGTTGACACAAGGTACAGTTTAAAAAGTATTTCTTTCAGGGACAGTGCTGGCTTAAGCAACTTACTAAGATAATGTGAACTCTGCACAAAAGTCGGCCACAGGTCTGGGCATCTTTACGCCTCAACTTAGCTCTCTGTGTATTTTCAACAATTATAATACTACCTGCCTCAGCTGCAACAAGGGCAGGCACAGATTCAAACAGTATTGGCACAAAGTTAAATGCTCCAGTGGTGTAATACAAAGGTGGGTTCTTTCCGTTCGGGTTTTTTTGTTGTTCTGGATTTTGTTGTGGGGGGGTTTCGGGGGTGGTGTTTGGTGTTTTGTTTTGTTTTCC
>VZZY01024295.1:0-30556 GCA_013400335.1 Eurystomus gularis
TATCTATCTGTCTATCTATTTATATGTCTATCTATCTATTCACTTCTCTATTTATTTGTCTATTTATCTATTTATTTGTCTACCTATTTAACTATCTATTTATCTATCTATCTGTGTATCTATTTCTCTATTTATTTATCTACTTCTCTATCTATTTATTTATTAGTCTATCTATTTAGCAATTTATCTATCTATATGTCTAGCTATTTATGTATCTATCTATCCATTTATCTATCTTCTTCTCTATTTATCTTTGTAGCTATGTATTTATCTATCAATCTTTCCATCCTTCTGTCTATCTACTTCTCTATCTATTTATATATTTATTTATCTACCTATATACATGTTTAACTAGCTATTTATCTATCTATCTACTTCTCTATTTATTTGTCAATAGATAGACAAGTAAATAGCTAGCAAGATAGATACATAGATCAATAGATATGTAAACAGTTACATAGAAAAACAGATAGGTAAATTGATAGATTGATAGCTAAATAGATAGATGAATAGTTAAATAGATACATATATAGATCAATAGATAGAGAGAAATACATAGATAGAGAAGTAGATAGATAGATAAATAGGTAGATAAATAGAAAAAATATAGATAAACAGACAGATAGATAGATAAATAGCTAGTTAAAACCATATATAGATAGATAAATACATAAATAGAGAAGCAGATAGATAGAAGGAAAGATTGATAGATAATAGATTGCTACATAGATAAATAGCTAATAGATATATAACTAAATAGACAGAAAGACAGAATGATCCATCAATCAATTGCTTTATCTGCCCCTGCAATGGAGATGACTCTGAAAGCATGGAAGGAAAGCAAGTCTGCCAGGGCAAGCGCAGACCATCCCTCGTGACAGGTCCAGGGACACATTCCCTACTCCGCCTTGGGGAAAGTGTGCCCAAGTGGGGTGGTGACAGGGCTGGCTGCCTGTCCTGCCAGGACATCAGCAGGAGAATGCTGTGGCCGGGACTGCAGCCCCACAGCGTGCTGCAGAGGCAGCCCTCCTGCAGCCCCAGGACCTCCTCAGCTTCCCCACCAGGTCCATGGGCCCCTGCCCAGCCCAGACGCTGGCTCAGCCAAGCTGGCTCGAGTGGGATGGTCGCTTGTCACCCCACAGCGAGTTCAGAGACAAGGAGGCTCTCAAATTCATTTCATGGAAGCCAGCTCAGAATAAAAGGCAGCTCTTCATTTCAGGAAACCTCATTTTTCATTTGTAAAACACTTTCATTCAGAAAAAAAGGAAGCCGGGGGAGAAAAGCAGCGCGCTTCTTCCCAATCGTAGCAAATACACCTGCACAGCAGCTTTCATTCTTTGAAAAATGTAAAATGCATGTGTTAATGGGCCACCAGCAAAACCTGCAGTTGCCTGTTGCTTCCTAATTGTGGTCGCTTGTAATTTTGTCAAATGAGAGCTGTTTGGGCTAGAATATCCCTGGCTGGTGTCTGCCTCAGCGCATTTTGTCTGCCTGGAAATTTTAAGTGGCTGCTGATCACTCCACTGGAAGAAAATGCGCTCTTTTCCTTCTCCATGCTTCAAGAAATTTGGTGACCTTTGCTTCATGCCCCCAGGCTTTGGAAAAAAAAGGCTTGAAATGTGGCAGGATTTTGGCTGGGGTGTCAGGAATGTGCTGTTTGCCTGCAAAAAGCAAAAAAAAATAAAAAAACTCCATAGAACTCTTGCCAAGTTACAGCCTCTGAAGAGATAAATCAACTTGCTCATGAGTGCTGGCTAAAGCTGGGCAGCTGAAAAAGTCCTCCCTGGCTTTATTCTGGTCTCACAGCTTCCTGTGAGCCCCCTGAGGTCTGCACCTGAGCCCCTCAAATGAAACTTGGCTGGGTCTTGTTAGGGTGTCACCCAGGAGGAAGGTCCCACCACGCTGCAGGTGGCAGAGAAGGAGCTGGAGGTGGAGGGGAGGTCAGATGAGGCTTGGGATGGACCTAGGGATGGAAGCTAGAGGGAGAAATTGCGCCTTGGAGCTGGTGGTGATGGGATGGGGAAGAAGTGAAGGATCAAGTGCCTGCAGCATACAGGGGTCATACCGGATAAGGATTATTCACTAGGATGGCAGCTTAGAGGACCTCTATGAGCTGAAGCAGCAGGCTACAGCCAAAGGGTCTGATATGATGTAATCACATCTTGTAGCTTGCGCTTGCTCCCTCCCTTCTGTTTCTGTCTCTTTAAGACAAGGGAACCACATGCCCAGGCACACAAACACACAAGTTCACAGCTGGTATTGCTTATATTTTGCCCTTCACAATGTTCTCCTCTGTCTGCACAATATTGTATGTGAAGGGCAAAATAAATAAAAAAAGAAGAAATAAACTAACCCAAAGCAAATAAGCAATCTGAAACTTTTGTGATCAAAGAGCCTTCCTAGGAGAGGTCAAAGCAAGGCACTTTCCTCCACAGGCTCTGCAAGTGGGCTTGTAAAAGATGAGTGGGTTTGTAAGCAAAGTGTTGACTTTCTACACGCTGAACACCCACCACTTCAGCCAGAGCCACAGCAGTGACCAGCACCCTCTGAATCATGGGCCACGAGGCCTTTCTGTTCCAAACCTGTGCCAAAAGCGTCCCTTATCACAGCCTTTCTTTCCTAGCTTGACAGAAAGAGAGGTTTAACCTTCTGCGGGTGCGTTCTTCAACTGCTTTAGCCTCCTTAATCCCACACTACCTGTCACCAGGAGCAGGTGGTGGGTAATTCCTCCAGCAAACCCCAATCCTTGTCCTGAATTCTGGGATTTCCTTCTTATTTAGGATAATGGATGCAATTGCTCACACAAAGGGGTTGTTGGCATGTTGGGTTTGCTTTAGGTAGGTCTGTTTTCATCACCAACACCATCCTGGTCCTTTCCTGTGGGCCCATCTCACCAAGACATGGTGGAAAAACCCTCCTCTCATGTTGCTGAAAGGATGCAAAGAAGCTTGCTTTAATTCCCAGGTTAGCTGCTGGTTTTCCCCTGTGACCATTGGCAAGTTGCTCAGTTCATTCAAAAGCAACAGAGCCGCTACCTCTCACTGCTTCCACACAACCGCTAGACACCATCCCACCATCAGTCCAGCCAGCACCTCAGCACCCAGCTTAAGTGCCCCCACAAGCCATGATGTTGGGTCATTTTTTTTCTTTTTCCTGTTTTTCAATTACAAAACGCTTGATCTTTTTATTATCAGCCTGCTCTTTGTATCATTTCTCAAAAGATTCCTGCCACCTGCCTCACTGATTTAGACAGGAAGCTTCTGAGGACAAGAAATGTCCCTTATTAGATGCTACAGCACCAGGTAACCTCATTTTGGTTTGGTGTCTAGACAGCACAGCAGAGGAGAGCAGTACTAAAAACTGAGCACCAAACACCTGAAAGTTCTTGTCTGATGGTCTCAATCCCACCTTCACTGAAGGTGGAGCCAAACCTCTGAGTTTTTTGAGGGCCTGGGTTGGCGTTGGGTTTTTTGGGGCTGCTCTGATTTTTGACTGCAGCGTGACGCTGACCTGGTTTGTGTGCGTGTTTGCGCTGATCTGTTGGTCGCAGGAGGAAGCTTCAGGCAGAGACATGCTGCTTCTTTTTCTCACAAGTTATTCTATACCACTGGAACAAGCAAAATCAGGTCGCTCCTTTCAAGGGACCAGTGTGGAAGGATGCCCCTCGCCTTTCCATTCCCTAGCTCTGAGTAGAGCAGCCTCGGTGTTTAAAAAGAGCCGTTTCTGTTTATCTCTGCTCATAACAGTGTGGGCCAAAGACTCGTGCCTTTGTGACTTTTCTAGGAAAACACTCGCGGCTGCTCCAGGGATGGCTCCTCTGGCTGTTGTGAATCTTTGTTTATGTTGCCATAGCTTTGTAAAAACGCCAGGAGAACAAGAACCTGGCCTCCTGTTTATGTGTGTTTGGAGCCGCTGTCACAAGCAGCGGCCTTGATTCATCAGGCCATGAAGTAAATGCAGCTCCAACTGACATCCTCACTCAGCATGCTGGGTAATGGGCATGCCACGGCTTCTCCAGACAGTTGGTTGATGGGTCTGGGGACCTTCTGAGTTGCAGACAAACTGAAAGCAGCCTATTGTTGTCTCCAGCGCCAAGCTGTCTGAAGGTAAGGTCAAACCACCATTGCTCTCACTGCAACCCTTTGAGTGGAGGCTTTGAGCTAACGGGCTTCTCGGAGGTGGCAGTGGGCACTTCCCTGGAGAAGGCTGGAGGCTAATCCAAGTGCATACCGCAAAAGCTCTGCATTGTCCTGCAGTGCAGGGAGGTGAAGCTCTTAGTTTGGCAGCTTGGGTAGGCTGCTTAAAAAAATATATATAAAAAAATAGAAAGCAGCAAAACAGGAAGGAGAACACTAATGAAAATGCTAATGGCCTATCCCTGAGGAAACAGAAGAGACACAGGTTGCATTGAAGGCAACATGAGACCCACAGACAACCCAGCAGTGGTCAGGGGGATGAAGGATGCTCTGTGACACAAAGGGAGCTCCCCACATCCAGCAGCAAACCAGCAGCTCCAGTGCGACCAGTTATCCCCTCCCCCTCCCCACCACACTGAGCTGCGATTCATATAGCGACTGCTGAAGTAAAATCAGGAGAAATGGGGACCAGAGCTAAAAGAGCTGGAGTGAAGGCGAGTGGCACCTCAATTCTGCTTCTGAGTAAGTCGTCTGTTTTTAGAAGCAGGCGGGTGCTGCACGCACAAGCCCTGAGCTGGCTCAGCCCCCCTGCACCCTGCTGCAGGGCTGCCAGGAGCTGGCAAGGCTGGCAGCCCCTGCCTTACCCACCGCCCGAGCACACACGGTTCTGCTGAGTCCCACAGGATCAACCCCAGGTCATGGGGACGTGTCCCCAAATCCAGGCTTCCCTCTGGGCACCCCTGAGGCACAGCCCTGGAGAGCTGGGCAGCAGCACTGCTGTCAATGGGCAGGGGTGAAGGAGTGTCCTTCCCACCACCGAGCTTCTCCTCCATCGAGTACAAGCCTACCTTTCTTGGCTTCAGCCATGGCCAGCTTTTGTTCAGGGACAGAAGTGTCTGGGCATCCCTGTGGAGTGTTTTGTCCAGTGCCGGGCTTCTCAGTTCAAGGGAGAGTTGCTGGAGAGAGTCTAGTGGAGGCTGCAAAGATGCTGAGGGGGCTGGAGCATCTCTGTGCCCAGGAAAGGCTGAGAGCCCTGGGGCTGCTGAGCTGCAGAAGAGAAGCCTCAGAGGGGATCTGATCAATGCTGATCAAGAGCTAAAGGGCCCATGGGGGACAAGAGGATGGGGCCAGACTCTTGTCAGTGGTGCCCAGCGACAGGCCAAGGGGCAACAGGCACCAGCTGGAACCCAGGAGGTTCCATCTGACCAGGAGGAGAAACTTGTTTGGTGTGAGGGTGTTGGAGCCTGGCCCAGGCTACCCAGAGAGGTTTTGGAGTCTCCTTCTCTGCAGAGATTCCAGACGTGATCCTGGGCACCCTGCTGGAGCAGGAGGGGTTTGACGCGATCATCTCCAGAGGTCCCTGCCAACCCCCATCATGCTGGGATTCTGTGCATGTCTCTGCTGAGCTATCTGCAGCCATGCATGGCATGGATGTCCACACCAGAGCAGGCAGGTGACCGGGCTGGGCTAGCACCTGCCTCCTGGTTTCCAGCTTCTCTACTGAGGTGGAGAGCTATCCAAGCTTTTAAGTGGCTGCTGTTTGATTTGATTTTTTCCTTCTTTGTTGGAGGTTTTTCCCCCAGGAAAAATCTGAATGAAGTGTTGCTTTCCCCCCACCCCTTCTCTGAATTATGAAAAAAAAAATCACCAACAAAAAACAAAACCAAAAGCTCAAACCCCAAATGTCACAAAACTCACTGCTGCTTCTGCAAAAACAGAATTCTTATTGTCCAGCAGCCCTGACTTATTGACAGGCAGAGGCAAAGCAGGCAGACCTGTCACAGCAGTGGGAAAGAGAAAAAAAAAAAAAAGCAAACAAAACAAGAAAGAAAACACATCCCCAGTGTCCCCCGCGGGACGATGAAGCTCCATTCCCAAGAACGATGCTGCTGCTCCGAGCGTGGCTCAGGCTGTGGAGCCCGGAGGTGCCGGGGATGTTCCATCACCCAGGACAGGGGCTTCCCACACCCGGCGGGGCTGGAGAGGGGTTTAACCTGCCACAGGGCCCCGCGAATGCCAAACCCTGTGCAGGCAGTGAGAGCACAACTGCTGTGGAAAGCAATGGATGCCACCAAGCCACCAGCCTCCCAGGCCAGCCCCGTCAGCAGCTCTGGGTTGTGAGGAGGCAGGAGCAGCCAGCGAGAATAAAAATGGTGGGGCCAGAGGGAGGCGAGGGCGGGAGGTCACCCCAGTCAAACCGGGTAGAAGAAAACAACAGCTTTTATTAAAAACAAAACAAAAAAATCACTGGTGTGAAGTTCCTAATGCCAACCACAGAACAAAAGGAACTGTTTTTTTTTTCTGTAAGCTGGTGTGGTCAAGTAGCTGCTGTCTCTGTACGGCTGGTTCCCAGCAGCTACAAGGGCTGTACCTGGAGATGAAGCATCCTGGTCCCTCCCCAGCTCATGCAAGCCCCATGACTGAGCAGCAGGAGCTGCCATTCCCAGGGTGGGAATGAAAGCCATCCCAGACAACCAAGAGTCTGATCCCATCAGCTGTGGCTGCAGTGTGAGCACGCGGGACGGAAAGCCCTGGAGCGGAGCAGCACGGCCATGTGCATCGTGTGGACACGCTCGTGCTAACTTGGCTTTGGGTTATGATATTTTTTTTAATATGAAACCACCTCGAGGGCTCTGGATACTCATTTCAGTGGTAGTGAGGCATCTCCGATTGCACAGGAGACTCTCTGCCTTGTCTCTTACCCTGTTTTCCTGGGGATGACCCAAGGCTGGTGGCAGCAGGGGCTGCTGCAGGACATGTTTGCAGGCTCTATCTTCCAAGACACCCAGCAAGCCCATGCTCTGTGTGATGCCAGCAGATGTGTGACTGGCCATTTGCAGCAGCTCATGCCATGGCAATGCCAGTTCTTGGCTGTGTTTCTTACACACACCACCCTACCTCCTTCTCCTTGTAGTGTGGCACCATACACAGCTCCTAGTGTAAGGTCCTACCCCTGGGGAGGAATAACCCCCTGCACCAGTACAGGTGAGGGGCCTACCTGTTGGGAAGCAGCTCCACAGAGAAGGACCTGCGATAACAAGTTGCCCATGAGCCAGCAATTTGCCCTCGTGGCCAAGGCAGCCAATGGTTTCCTGGGGTGCATGAAGAACAGTGTGACCAGCAGGTCAAGGGAGGTTCTCCTCCCCCTCTACTCTGCCTTGGTGAGGCCGCATCTGGAGTATTGTGTCCAGTTCTGATGTTGTGGAGGCTCCTTCTCTGCAGAGATTCCAAACACGCCTGGACGCAATCCTGGGCATCCTGCTCTGGGTGACCTGCTGGAGCAGGGGGTTGGATGAGATGATCTCCAAAGGTCCCTTCCAACCCCCACCATGCTGGGATTCTGTGTCAGGTGGACTTTAAAGCTTAGTAATGAGGGCAAGCTGGACACACACACAGGCAGATGCTGTTCCACACTGCTGGATTATCATGCCTGATAGGACCATCAAGCAGGGAGTCTGATTCACTTCTGGAAGCTCTCCAGCCTGGCGACACAGGTCTGAAGCGAACCAGCCGTGCCATGGGCAGCCTGTTCTGAGGTGCCAGGAACAGAGAATGGGAGTGGGAGCAGCCCAGCCCTTCAGCAGACAAAGCACCATCTCCATCCAACCCTGCGCTCAGCCAGGTATTTGTGTTCCACTCACAGAGGCTTTGCTCGATCCCTGCTGCACACACGGCCAGTCGGCACCGCTCCCATGGAGCTCCCTCCTCTCTTCTTGTAAAAGCACCAATTCAAGTAAATTCTGACTCTCTATTCCCACCTTTGCTTGACAAACAGAGCAGGGAAATGCCATTAACACGCAAGCGTTCCTCAAACCGCCTTGTTTTTGCTCGTCGCTCACTGCCAGTCACAGTGGAAACACCACCACTTCCTCCCACATGCTGTCAGAGCCGGGCTGCAGCTATTCACCTCTAATTGAGTTAGCCAGCCCATCGCTGCTCCGTTATCCTCTACACAGCAGCTATGCTCTGCAAACACCTTGCCGGAGCAACTACATCAGGCGGTGAGATAATTATTTCCACCACATCACTCACTTTGGTTCCAGGTTGGCCATCAAAACACAGGCAGCTGCAAGGTTCATGGGATGTCCTCCACAGTGAGGTAACATCCCTCCCAGATAGCTGAAGTCACCTCTGTTTTTTTCTAAGAACTCAGACTTTACTATCTGGGGTGAAATCTCAGCCCACAAAGTCAGTGGAATCCGGATTTCGAGTCTCCCCACCAGCCCTGCCCCACTCCAGCTTCTCAGGCTACCAGCATTTCACCAACACCCCACTTTCCACTAAAAGAATACTTATTATTAGATATAAACAATACTGTTGTTAGTTCTGTCATTAACACGACGGAACACAGCTCAAAATATTCCCTAGAGAGAAAAGAAAACCTTTTCTTTCATCATCAGCATAAGAAGTGATAAATGGGACCTTTGCTTTGTGCATCTATCCCAGTGAACTCACCTGCTTCCAGCGTGTTTCAAAGTCGCTCTAAATAAGTTCCCACGTATGAAGACAGGGCTGTTTCAGGGGTGAAGGATGGCTTTGGATGGCCTTCAATCATGCTCTGGACCTATCACAGACTTTTATTGAGAAACCTCGCCAGGCGTTTCCCCGCACACACCTCAGGGTAGCCTTCCCTCTTGCCGGGCAGAGGACTTTGCCCCATGCTTGTGAACTTGTAGAGGTTTTGCAGGTGCTGCCATCAGTGTGAATTCTTCTCAAGCATCCTGTAGGACTGGAAGCATCACTGGGGCCTGGAGCATCTCTCTGCCGAGGAAAGGCTGAGAGCCTGGTGCTGTTGAGCTGGAAAGGAGAAGCCTGAGAGGGGATCTGATCAATGCTGATCAAGAGCTAAAGGGCAGGGGCAAGAGGATGGGGACAGACTCTTATCAGTGGGGCCCACTGACAGGACAAGGGACAACGGGACCCAACTGGAGCCCAGGAGCTTCCATCTGACCAGGAGAAAAAGCTTCTTTGGTGTGAGGGTGTTGGAGCCTGGCCCAGGCTGCCCAGAGAGGTTGTGGAGTCTCCTTCTCTGGAGAGATTCCAGACCCACCTGGACATGATCCTGGGCACCCTGCTCTGGGTGACACTGCTCATGGAAGGAGAAGGACCTTCTCTGCTGGACCAGCTGGTTCAAAGCAATCCCATGCATGTTGGGCACATGCTTCCTTGCACCCGTGCAGGTCACAGCAATGCCTTCTGCAAGGAGCATGGTCATGGCATTGCCAGCCCAAAGGGCTGTCACTTCCTGGTAAAGAAGTCTTGACTAGCAATGGCAGCTGGTCCCTTTTGTATCATTGGCAATACAATTAACGATTCATTGAACTATTCACTACTTAAAATCAGCCTTCCTGCTCCGTTAAACCCTTTGCAGTCTTATGAGATTCCCTGGTGGACTGAGCAGCAATTGTCTTTGTTTCAAAAGTGGCCTTCTCCCTCAAAATGTGGAGCTTGGGAGAGCTGGGCAGGAGCAGAAGGACATGGGTGGTTGTGGGGAGATGCTTACCTGAAGCCAAGGAAGCTTCGCTTGACTTTGTTGAGGAACTGAGGAATTATTCAACATCCCGCTTTCACTAAGGCTTCACCACATTGGGACCACTTGTTAACTTTCACTCCTCTTAAAAACATTCTTCAGGCTATGTACTGCTCCTTATCTGATCTCTGGGCTCTCGGTTCCTTCTCTATGGCCACCTTCTTCTCTTCCTCAGCATCGTCTTCTTGTCTCCCTGTCTGGCCTTGCCATGACCTTGGCTGTATCACTGACAGTTACTTTCCTGCTGTTTCAAGCCCCTCTGTACAGCTAAGTTCCTTCAGAACCTCTCCCACAGCTTTCAGTCTCCTGCTTTTCTCTCTCTTCAGCACTGGGACCATTCTGGTTAGCTCTATCCCAGTTCAGGATCTGCTTTTTCCCATTTTCCCATCGTGGCTGAAACCCTCCTGGAAGACCCTCCAACAACCCTATCCTCCAGCTCCTCTAGACCTGGTCACACAGCCCTGACGCCTCTAAAGACAACCAGCCCCTTATTTCTGACCATCAACATCCTCTGCCCTCTTCCTCTTCCCCGGCCTCCCTTTGTCCTGCTTCCCAGAGGCTGATACATCCCTCTTGCTGTTCTTTCTTCTGCCCCTTCCCTCCAATCTCTTCCTCAAGCTTCCTCCCCTATTCCAAGCATGACCAGCTGCACTGTATTCCTCTGAAACCTCCACTTAGCAGCCCCATTGCCTCCTTCTCCCATGGCCAAGGCCACCACTGCCCCATGGGGAGCCCTTTTACTCCCCGTCCCCTCCTCCAGCCTCCCCTGGGGTGGTTTCCAGGCTTGCTCCTGGCCAGGTCCCTTGCAATGTCCCTCCCTCCCCCCTCTCAGACCTTTTCCTGACCCTATCGCAGTTCCCATTCCCCCCACCCCATAACCGATGGTCTCTGTGCAGCCACAAGCAGCAGCTCGTACCTGCTCTCCTCTTTTTCCAGCCAGTGTTAGCTTCTCTCTTCCTTTTTTTGGTAACATGGAGGCAGGGTGAGAGCTGTCTTCATACATTGGGTTTAATTTTTTTCTCATGCCTTTCCTGCTCCCAATGTCTGCGTGTGCCGCCTTATTTCTGAGAAATAGCTGACTTCTCCTCCTGGCCAAAATCCACTTTTCCACTCCAGACCTGCTCGTCCCTTCCCGTGTGAAAGGCAAAATTAATTCACCTCAGTAGCACATAATAAATGGCTCTAATGATCCCCAGAAAACTGCGCTGTCCTCAACCAGCCACCCTCCTCCACATTTGCGCCTTGCAGCCACCAGGTCCATGCCTGCAACTGCCCTGCTCTGCCTCATCCATTGAAGGGTTTCTCCTGGACTGGAGAGGCTGGAGGGAGGAGAGGCTGGAAGCAGACGTTGGAAGGAGAAGAGGCTGCACATGAGCACTCACCTTCCCCACATGACAAGGGGTGATGGGTTGTCAGATGTCAAGCTCACCTCCCCACGCCGGTGGCCAGGGGAAGGGGTTGTTGGTACCAGTGCTATGGGCTTCATCCTGGGAACACCAAGCATGTGGAAGGAGGAGAAACGGGTTAATTGTGGGCCTTGGAACTTACGGTTTCTTTTCCATAGGACTTTGCAGGAAAGACAGCTTTTTGGAGAAACACAATTAGCTGCCCATGTCCTACAGTGCAGTTCTCCAGGGTTCAGCAAGACCCAAGGCATCGACAGACACTCCTCCCCAGGTGAAGTCTAGAAAACGAAGTGCCAAATACGTGCTGAAAGCCTGCAGCAGACGCCCTTCGCACGTGCTCACTTGAACTTTCTTTCTCTCCTCTCCCCAGCCCAGTATTTTCATAAAACTTCTAGAGCATCACTAACACCCTTTTCAGTGCCTAAAGGAGGCATGTAAGAAAGCTGGGGACAGACTCTCTAGCAGAGCCTGTTGTGACAGGACAAGGGGTGATGGGTTTAAACTAAAAGAGGGAGATTTAGACTGGAGAGAAGGAAGAAATGTTTGACACTGAGAGTGGTGAGAGCCTGGCCAAGGCTGCCCAGAGAGGTGGTCGCTGCCCCATCCCTGGCACCATTGCAGGTGAGGTTGGCTGGGGCTCTGAGCAACCTGCTCTAGTTGCAGATGTCCCTGCTCCCTGCAGGGGGGTTGGACCAGATGAGCTTTAAAGGGCCCTTCCCACCCAAACCAGGCTGTGATTCTATGATTCTGGCTCTAATATAAACTTTACAAGGAAAAAAAAAGCCTTCATAATAAAACAATTTGCCAAATAACCTTACCAAACCCCTGCACCCAGCAGGACAGGGAGCAGCGTTCATTCAGACTAGAAAAAAATAATAAAAAAAGAAAAAGAAAAAGAAAAAGAAAGAAAACCTTTCCCCCCAACTTCCTGCATTAATCCTCTTCACACCCTCCGCCACCACCTCCCCGAAATGATCTCACTGGTTTCCAGAAAGCACCCTCCCCGTGGCAGGGACCCCGCGGCCCCTCAGGCTGGCGGCGTGGGTGCGGGTGTCCCGCAGCACAGCTCTAGCCCCCCAGCCTTGGGCCAGGCTCCTGGTGAGCCGGGGCAGTGGGGTGGCCTGGGCGGCCGTGTCACCACCGTCGTGGATGGTGGAGGTTCAGCAGGGTCCTCCAGCAGGAGCCCGACCTATCACAGCCCCAGGCTGATTTCAAACTTCCTTCTTGCGGTTTGCGTCGCCTCGATTTATTCATTTCCTTGTAATTTACAGATAGACATCAACTCTTGCTATATTTAAACGGTGCCCGTATCTGTGTGGGGATGGTAGGTAAGCCATTTTAGTCGTAGAGAGATGGTTTTAAAAGAAAGTGAGACTTCGGAGTCACCCTTCTGGCCGGCGCCGTCTCGTGCGTGGTTACAGGTGACCCACATCCGCACCTCAGGATGCCAGACAAACCCCCTCCCCAGCCCACGGCACCAGGACACAGCCAGCTCCACCACGAGAAGGCTTGGCCACCTCTCTCCCATTGCTTCACAAAGCCCAGTGACCCTCCGGGCTAATTAGTTCAACTAATCAAATTGCTAAGGTGGTGTGAGGAGAACTTCCAGGATTTGGTTACATTGAGGGTGGCAGAAGCACTGGAAGAAAACATTATTTTAGTTTGGAAAGTCTAAGCCTGGTGAAACAGGAGGAGAAACTTCTTTGGTGTGAGGGTGTCGGAGCCTGGCCCAGGCTGCCCAGAGAGGTTGTGGAGTCTCCTTCTCTGGAGAGATTCCAAAGGTGCCTGGACACCCTGCTCTGGGTGACCTGCTGGAGCAGGGCTTGGACGAGATGATCTCCAGAGTTCCCTTTCCACCCTCACCATGCTGGGATTCTGTGAAAACTTCAGGGTGGCAAGCTATGTTAAAAATCACACAGCAGGAACTTCTCTGGATGAAGGGTCTCCAAATATCTGGAGGAAAGATAAGGGATGAGGATAGCATGAAGTCTTCAGCCCCAGTCTGGGTTTTTCTATTGTGTTGTGAAAACCCCCTTGCTTTAAACAGCTCTGACCTTTCCTATTTCTTGGAGACTGACGTCTCTACAGTAGATACATGATGAGGTCACTCACCCTGTTTTTGAAGTCTTTCTCTCTTGGTACTCCTTGTATGGGTTTTTTTCTGTGGGAGGGGACAGTCATGAAGAGGGCTAAACCTCTTGATCATGTGTGAAAAAAGGAAATGAAAATGAGTTATTGGAGATTTAACTAGACCTGACCCATAACTTTGGTTTCTGAGGATATAAAAATCACGAAACCCAGGAGAAGTTTGAAAGGAAAAAGGTAGGGTGTCTAGCTCTAAAAGCGATTTTATCTGAAGCTAGATGATCTGTGCTAGAAACTGGAAATGCTCAGCCTTCGCTTTTACTAGAGAATTATGAATGGCTGCAGCAGGAGCGTGAGAAACAATTGATTCAATCACCTCCTTGAGAAAAAGTAATTTGAATGTGGTGGCTTCGGCTGAAAGAAGCTGCACAACAGCTTCCTACGGGAAACCCTCGCATAAGTGATTGCCACAATTATATTCAGCATTTTATGGTTCCTAAGGTGAGAATCACAACTGGCAGGACCCAAGAACTTTCTACTCACAATTACAGGACTTGTGGTGTTGTCTGGAGGCTCAGCTCCATCGTGTTCGGCACCTCACAGATAGTAAGAAGCACTGCCTGCTTTTACATCTTGCCCCCAGTGTAGAGGAAGATTGAGAGAGGACCCAAGAGAGGGCTGAAAGTGTTAGCTAGACCCTCAGCAAGGTGCTTAGCAATGTACACTACCAGATGGCCACAGCCACCAGTAAAGAAGACAATTTCTTCATGACCATGTGCCAAGGCTGGTATTAGGCCTGAAGAAATCAGGGCATTCCTCTAACTGCCTGCTCCACATTTAAACATCTGCTTTTTGTGAAGGAAGTGAGGAGCAAGGAGGACAGCACGACGAGGATGATACGAAATGCATTTCGTGCACACATTGACCTGTTCTGAGGGAGCTGAGAGAGCTTGGCAAACACATTTCAGCTGCTGAGGTGTGAGAGTCTGCTCTAACCTCCCCAGGTTATTCATGTCCATGATATCCTCACCAGGGCATTCACAGAACTTCCCCTGGCTGGTGGTTTCATTGATACTACATGGCCATCCTTTCTGCCTGGCCAGGAAAGGGATGGAAAGCTGGGGTGAGCAGCCAGGCCAATAGGAATCCGCAAGTTCTCGGATTTCAGACATTTCTAGAGCAAGAATGCAGAAGCCAGCCTTGAAACCAAAACAAAGCAAGCCCAAGGGGCGAAGATGAAACCACTTCCCAGGAATACAGAGGACAGACATTACCTGTGGTTTGTGAAAAAAAAAAGTCACCTAAACCTGTGTGTTCCCTTAGCATGAGACGCAGAATTGTGCATAATTCATGACCTGTTTTTTGGAGGAGGCAGGAGAGGACAAAGCCCAGCAGACTGATTCCAGAGGCCAGCTGGCCTGCAGAGACTTGTGGGGCAGCCGTCCTGTGCCAGCGCCACAGAAACGATGAAAATGCATCTGCATCTCCAGGGCATGGAGCTGCTCCTATCCAAGAGCTGAAAATATGGACTGGGCTCTAACATTTCTTCACTGTCACCTTGTTGCGAAGCACCACGCTGTGCAGAAGCCACTCAGACATCAGCTTCCAGGTCAGGCTCACGCAAAGTGGAAAACCAAATCCAAGCCCACAACCATAACCATGGCCTGGTGTGCAGTTTCCACTCGAGCACGGGTGATGGCCTTACCGTCCTGCTGGCTGCCAAAAGGGCAACATCAACCCTTCCAGTCAATGTGTTCACCATTTTGGCCGTGTCTATAGTTCAAGGAGTTTTGAGACACCTACATCAGCTCCTCCTTGATGGTCCTTGCAGCTTGGTCAAGGCACTGAGCATTCTGCCGGCACTCGGACAGCTGTAGCCCGGCAGCGGAGCTGGTTGTGGGACGCAGAAGCTGTCACCACCTTGCTGGGATGAAAAGAGGATGCCCTCACCGAGCTACGCACTCCAACGAGCTGCACACCGGCTACCTCCTAGCCACTCAGACCCGGTGACTTCTTTTTGGAGCTGACCAAACTCGCCATCACAAATAAACAACTTAGCCTCCTACTAGCCCGATCAGAGTTCAGATAAAAATCACCCTGGCAATCTTTAAAATCTTGCCGTCCGAGTTCAGCTGAACTTGACATATAGCTCTGCCTGGGAAAGGAGATATTATGATTGTTTCGAACTGCTCGGGTTTGGTTTTTTTTGGTAAGTCCTCACTGTCTCTCCCCCACCCCCCCCCCGCCCTGCCTCCCTGCAAGCGCAGGCAGACCATGATCTTAGAGCCGGCGAGAGAAAATGCTGCCGTTTTTCCTGAAAGCTCCGTGCCGAGGGTGGTGTTTCCCCACCTCCACGCTGCTGACAAGCGCTGATGTAAACAGCGTGCATACGCCCGGCTGAAAGGCCACGGGGGTTTTCACGTGAATCCTGCGTTTTTTCCACAAACCCTTTTACGCTGTATTTCGGCTTAAAACGTACCTCCTTACACCCATGGGCAAAACAACCCAGCGAGAACCCCCTTGTGAGCACAGGGGCTTCAGCTGCAGAGCTCCAGCATGAAGCCCTTTCAAGAGACAATTGTAAGGGTGGATGTATTAAAATCAGAGAAACCAGCACTGACACCAATCACACGCTGAAATGGTTTGAAAAAAACACCAGCTATGCCTTCGGTCTTGACGGGAGTAAAACATGTCATTTGTAACACCACCGAAATCATAACAGGAAGGAAGTAGACCTCAGAAACTATAAACAGAATTTAACAGAAGTAGGAAGTACTTCAAACGCTTTCACGTAGTGACTGTAGAAAAAAAGATACTAAAAGGATAAAATGTTTTCAGGGTTTTTCCTTGTTTGCCTTTTTTTAATTGTTATTTTCCACTTTACATATCCATTAGCAAGAGATGGTCACAAAAGTCAAACAAATGCAGCTTTAAAGTCCTCACATGCAAAATAATTCATGGTACAAATCAACAGCTTGATTTTCCTTCCGCTCTTCCCCTTGCCCCATCTCTCCAAGAGAAGGGTCTCAACCTCTTTGCTTGGTGGAAATAACTTTCACCCACATCTCTCTGCGTTCAAACCGAGCAGGCTGTGTTTGGCCAGAATGTAGCTGATGTGCTCTTCGCCCCCCTCTTCCCAGCCCCTGACTTTATAAAGCGTGCCCCTTCAAAGAAAGCGATTAGAAGCTCATTCCAAAGCCAAAAATGACCACGCACCTCAATAGTCAACCAGAGCCTCCACATAAAGAGAAAATGCCCCCCCTCCCCCCTTCTTCAGACACTTCACAAATCTCGTAACCACTTTTCACACCTTGCTCTGTCTGTAAGTCACTGCGCCCAAGAGCCCTTCTCGGGACCCTGATTTCCAGTAAACAGGGGCTGCCCGCTTCAATGTCACTATTTTAGTCCCCTTGTCGTCCTCCTTTGCATGCTCTCCCACCTTCTCTCACTTGAAAGCACTCTGAAGACCAGAGTGACCAGTAACCACCTCCAGCTCCAGCTGCCAGCTGGGCAAGCAGCGGGTCAGCGGGTCCCCGAGCCTCGGGCTGGGCAGGGGGGACCCCAGCCTGGTCCCCAGCCCGAGGCCATGGCAGAGCAGGGGCAGAGCCCTTGGAGCATGGCAGCAGCAGATCCCGAGCTCCAGAGCTCTGCTGCATCATCTGTGAGCTGGGAAACCAACCACCCAAAGGCAACCTCCCTATTTTCCCTTTTTCTACCAACCGTAGCTAATATCGCAGAGATTTCTGTAAGAAAAAATCCTTACCTTTTGACCTTTCCCTGCACTTTTGGCCTAAAACCCAGCTCCGCACAGACTCAGTGCTGCCCAGGTTCGCCATGAAGAATCGAGCCCGCTAAGGTCTGCCCCGCTACTGAAAATCACACATACAAATGGAGTTGGTGGGGAATAAGGACTTTATTCTAAGATGTGAGCTGAAGCAATGAGCGCGTGAAGCAACGACCACTAGAAAAAAAGCGAAAAAACACATCAAATATTTGTATTGTACCAGTTAAGTCCGAGCACAAAAGCCCCGTTCAGTAAAATGTAGGCACAGGCCAGAAGCATCTGCAGAAGCTCTGAAGGTCACCTAGAGCAGCGCTTTCCATGTCTAAGAAAGAGGTCCCCCCTGTGAAAAATCTTTAAGCCAGGAGAAAAGCTTCAAGTAGCAAAGAACACAAAGGTAAAAACGAGTTGCTGATTCCGCTTGGCACTGTGGAGAAGGAGGGGGATAATATATCCCAAAGGAGTACGCATCTTTAAGATGTATAAACTCAAAGTCCCTAGAAGACAAGTCTGCTGCCAGACCAAGTACCGTTTTTTCTTCCTCATTTAGAAAGTCATGGTCTGCTCGCCAGCGAGGAAATCCCACTGACACGCACACCCAACAGACCTCTTCTCTTTGCCTTTTTAACAGCCCCCTGCCAGTAAAATTGCATCCAATTTTTGGAAACAAACATTAAAACAAGTATTTTCTTGACTGTCTTAACATGGGAGGGCAAACGCTGCTCTCCTTGAGCTCTCCCTTCGTGTTCATTTCAGTACCACATCCAAAAAGGGCTAGCAGGACCATTTCTGTGCTGTTTGCAAGGTCTGCCAACTTAATTCTAACACAAACATTATATATATACACATATATAATGCATAGTAGCTTTCAATTATAAGAAAAAATGTAATTTGTTTTTAAACTTGCTCTTCGGGACTCTAGAATTTTAGTGGTTAATCCACTAAATCCACAGGTAATACGAGCTGAACAGTAACTTTTCTTAACACAGTACCATAAATGCATCACCTTAGAAACTGCTGTTATGGGGGCTGATCCAATAACAACAGTTGCAGCAACAAAATCCATCGTCAGGACAAATGTCAGTCAGGCATTACAAAAATAAGTCTTTGAAGAACTGCTTTGTTTTTAAAAAATACACAGAAATATTCTATACAAGAATAGAGGCATCACGCTTATGAATCTAAATTTGTAACCACTTACGTGTATCGGCTATTCTCAATAAACCATCTACCTTTGCTACCCACCTACAGTAGCTACAGTTTCGAATTGGGAACACCACTAATTTATCTATCTTCCCTGAGATCGGTAATCCAAAATAAATAGCCCTGCAAATATAACAGTGTAAACTCTGGATTTAAGTCTTCGGTAAGAATCAGTCCTCAAAACCCAAGAACATTAAGCGAACGTAAACATAGCAATCGATTCGTCAGTTTTGAGTTATTCTCAGCGACAGTGGAACCTATGTGAGATGTGGCACCCGAACGTTGAAGACCCGTCATTGGTATCGTACAATATGGTTGTCCTAGTTCACTTTCCTATCATTGAACCCCTGAACACATCCAGCTGCGATGTGGATCTCCAAATTGCAACCCAGATCTGCTCCTCCGCTCTGCATAATCTTTACAGTGCCTTCAGAAACACTCTTTCTGAGGGTCTTATTCTTGAATAGAGGAGTGGCGAATAGATCTGTGATAATCCTCTGGACTAGTCACAAGTTCTGGTAAATCATAGCCTCTCAGAAGATGTCCACTGTTTTGTTGAGCAAAGTAATACAGCTGCCTGGCAAACATTGGTTCAACCTTAAGAACAGACAAAAGGTTAATCAGACATGTGACAAGATTTCATGCTCCTCATCTTAGTTATTTATGGTGCTTTGAAGTTGAAAACAAGGCAGGACCAAACAGTTCTGCTTACCAGAACAGGAAAACTACTTCAGTGGTCTTGCTAATGCCTATTTTAAGCTGGGTCTGTTTTAAGCTGTTCTACTACCAAGCGCCTTGCTGAAGGCACACGCTCCTCACCTCCACCACCTTCCTTCAGAAGGTATGTACCAGTGACACAAACGATGTACAAGCAATCCTAGCCCCTGAGTGCGAGCCACCTGTCCATGGCCACCCAAATCCGTATGCAAAGTGCTGGAAGTCTCACCTCCATTGCAAAGTACTTGGAGGACTTAACTTGCGATGCTGGAGCCCTCAGGTAGACTGAGATACACCACTAAACAACTCTGTTGGGAATTAAACTTCAGTCTAACACCAAGGTTACTCTTGTTTCTGTCATTCAAGCTCTGATGAGGACCTGCTCAACCACCAAGAG
This sequence comes from Eurystomus gularis, assembly GCA_013400335.1. Lineage (NCBI taxonomy): Eukaryota > Metazoa > Chordata > Aves > Coraciiformes > Coraciidae > Eurystomus > Eurystomus gularis. Next base: position 19,256 of record VZZY01024295.1, read on the forward strand.
GGATTTGTATGATTTAATGCTGCCCTCACTTCTGTCTTTTCAGAAACCCCCGTTCCCCCTCCGGGCTTCAGGCTCTGAATGCTCGGGATGGATTTGTGAGCTTCCCATCTTCCACCCCAGAGACTCGCTAGGCAGTGGTGGGCAGGACAAAAGCTGCACAGCAAAGGGGAGGCCACAGCTTAGGACAAAAGCCTGACCTGGGACTCGTGCTGCTGCCAAAGGGGCTTTCAAAAAATTAAGAGAGACAGCAGTTTTCTTCCGAAGAATGCAATAAGCTAAGCCCTGGGGCTAACATGTGCATTACCACCTCTCTTGTGGTTTTATGGGCCAACACAGCCAATTTAGAAAGTACCTGGTCTCAGTCTCCGTCATCACCCTCTCTCAGAGAGCATCCCGAAACACGAGCTTTGAGTGTGTGTGAACTGTGGTCAGCCAGCCCAGGAGCTTGCAGCTACCTTAACCCCGAAGCTGCACAGGCAGCCTCGGCATCCCGCAGGGGCTGAGGTCCCTGAGATGCAGGCTAGGATTCCGGAGCATCTTCAGATGCCCTACGGAGGGCTACCAGTCAGCCCTCAGCAGATCTGGGGATTCAACCCTGGTCTGGATGGTGTGCGTTTTCAAGAATTTATTTCCCCACCCCCCCCAGCCTACACGAGGTAAAAAAGCCTGACTGTCAGATTCATACCCTCCAAGGAATATGGTTCGCTTAGGAAAGGCAGAAGTCCTACTTACATGGGCTGTAATTAGTTTCCTCTGCCTCTGCGGATCTGGAAATTCCTCCCCAAAGCACAGAGCAACCTGGTATCTGGGCAGTGGGCGTCCATGGTGAGCAAAGGCTTGCAGCTCTGGAAGACAGAAAGGGTCGTGTCACGGGTGAGCCCTGGCAAGCAGGTGAGCACCACACAGGCGCTCCCACCGCCGGGATGGAGGGGAAAACAGCCCCGTGTTACCAGCTCTGTTCTCATCACAGATCCAAACCATGGCACCACGTGGACTGCTGTGGGGAAAATTAACTCTATCCCAGCCAAAACCAGCGTGGGCTGGTAGGAAAGACTTTGTGGATGGCTGACCTCTGAACCGAGGACCTCGGAGCACAGCGAAGTAACTCCAGAGGAGGATGAGAGAGGTCAGGAAAAAGACGGGAGGTAAGGAGAAGACACTGTGTTTGGAGATGGTCCCACAGATCAGGGGCAGCTAGTTGTAACAAGGAAATTGCATCTAATACAACATCCTCATTAAAGTCTTCCACAATGTGAAATGTTCCTACACAGAGGATTGGTGAAGATTTCATTTTTATCCCTGTTCATGCTTTCTGGAAAAAGTTGAAATTAATATTAATAAATTAATGCCCTCTGCTATACAGGGAAAGCAGAGACTTTGAAGCAGGCATGACAAACGCACCTCCTCCCAAAATACACCCGTGCCACTTCTATGGTAACCACAAGCTTTTCAGACCAAGCTGTGAATTCAGCGCCTTCCACAGTAGTGTCCCAGCCCTGGCCTGCGACTACTGGTCTTACTGGGAGGGTTGGTTATAAGGATAAAACTATGGGCAGCTTGCTTACAACACAGAATAAAGCACGGCTCCCTCCAGGGTATCCCTCAAAACCCTTCTTTCCCTTTTTTCCCCCAGTTTTCTTTGGCCTCAGCAATTCTCCAAATCCTGGACACCTGTGGGAGTGCTACAGAGCAGCCCATGGCATGGTCCTGGAGAAGAAAGCCCTTTCTTCCTCACCAGCAGGATAATCAGGGCTTGAGGTCAGCCCGTGCTTCTCCAAAACCTTCCACCCGCTTGGTCTCCCTTTCCAGACCCAAGCGCCTTCTCCAACACCGCAGGGCTCCCCACACACCTCCCCAGACCTTCCCCATCTCTGCAACTCCAGTTCCAGCTGTTCCTCCTTGTGCCAAACCACCCCTCCTCTGGCTGCCACCCTCACGCTCCCAAATTCTTCTCCTCTATCTGTCATCCTGCATCTTCCCCTTTCCCCACTGCTCCAGACGTCCCCTCCCGGGTAGTACAAGGGGTAAGGGCTGCAAGCTGCTCCTTGGGAAATTCTGATTGCTGTCTAGAAGAAAGTTCTTTACAGTGAGAATAATTAAACATTGGAATAGTGTCCCAAGGGACAGTTTCAAGACAAATCTTGACAGGGTGCTGGCCCACCTCACTTAAACTACACTTAAGGTTGGACTAGATGATCCTTGAGGTCCCTTCCAACCTGGCATTCTATGAATCTATGAATCTCCTGCTGCTCTTCCCAAGGAAGGCTCGGTTTCCTAAGGGGGGATCCCCAAGCTTGCCTGCAGTCTGGGAGCTGGTACCTTCAATGCGATACGCCCATGGCAGGTCACCTACAAACCCAGCTGAGCGTCAACACATGCAAAAACTCGCTTTGCACACTCCGCAGACTATGACTTCAGCCGCATGCTCGAGTTTGCACAGGCACTGGTGCATAAGTAATTCAGGAGGGGGGAAAAATGACTAGTGCTTGAGCTTATCTTTGGGGTTAGGTGTCTAAAAAGAGATGTCCTGTCAACCGTTTGGAAGAACCCAGAGTACATCTAAAAAGCCACCCGAGAAAAGGGAAAGGGATTTCCAAAACCATCATCAGAGGCAGAATTATGCACCTTTAAATTAGCATGTGATTGAAGCCCAAGCCAATACCCTGACCTCAAATTCCCCTTTCTAACTGCCAATTCTCACATCCAGATGAGATTTCTCTCTTTACATGCATCTCTCGCTTGGCCATTTTGCCAGGATGGTGCATCTGCCCTGGAACATAAAGTGTGATAAAGCTGTTGGTTTGGGGTTGGTGGGTTGGTTTGTTCTTTTTACTTTTGGAAGGTATTATTCTCCTGAGGAGTCACGCCAGTGCTGTTGCCCTGTTCTAAGAGGAAAACATACCAAACCAACAGCACACCGTTCACCTATAGCAATGCCACACATCCCAAAAAAGGGCCAAGGGGCATTCCTGCTGCCCAAGCTGTCCTCTGGGGTCCCACCAGCTTCTCTGGGTGGACAGCTTTCCTCCCTCTAACTGCTCAGAAGTGCTGAGGAGTGGGGTTGAGGGTCTGCTCCTCCCCTACATGGGCTGGCAGGAGAAGACACCGTCCTGAAGCATGCCCTTGCCCCTCTGTACTGCTCTGTGCCCACTGAGACCTTCCCTCAGAGCTCTGGAGAGGTAACACACCTCCTTGATGGGAGTATTGGGCAAGCCTGAAACTCCAGAGCTTGGGAAATCCTCTTTACCCCCAAGTTATCTGTTAAACGCTGGTGCAGACTGAGAAGAAGGCTTTCTAGTGAAACTCATGCTGGTATTGGTATACTCTGAGCGAGATCTTGGGCTTGCTCTGGGTCAGGTTGAGAGCAATGTGAGTGCAGACCATAGACCTGCCCAGGACTTGCTCTAGCAGATCCAGGATCAGGATCCACTTTCCTCTGTCACTCGGTTTGTGGAAAGACTATTTTGTTGGGTTCCTCCTTACACTTCTTAAAGAGACATGGAGGTTCGAGTGTCACCAGCTGAGCACCTGTTTGCTCCTGTGGGTTTGTGGAGGGGCACTGAACATGCACGGAGAGCAGAATTGGACAGGATTATTCAGGAGTCAACTGCCCCTTGACCGCGCTTGGCCAGAAGAAGCAAGGGGTAGCTCATAAGGTGACACGAAAAGAGCGTTCCCGTAAAGCTGATGGGGAAAGTGCTTCTAGAAACACTACCAAAGCCATAGTGGGAATTACCTGCTAAGAACTGCTGAGTATCAAAGAGCTTGCACGTCTGGTCCCGTTCCAGCTTGTTGGGCCGGTCACTGCAGAGCGCCAGAGGCCCATCCCAGTAGATCCTGCTTTGGCAAAGTCTCTTAGCGTAGAGGCCATCGGGTGCCATCCACAGTATTACTCCTCGCTCCAGGTGGTTCAGTAGTTTTTCTATGTTCTTCCTCTGGCCATTATCCTCTGGGTAAGGGAAGATAACTTGCTCCAGGCTGCTGACCTCATAGCTTTGGCCATGGGATATCCTACAGCCTTCAGGACTGGAAGTTGTCACCTCCTTTACCAGTATTTCACGGTAATATAAGCAGATGTGGAGTCGACAATCTACAAGGAGAAAAAGAAAAAAAAAAAAAAAAAGGCATCACTGTGATTTTTATGTCTCCAATCTGTACTAAGACCAAGAGACAAGTTTGCATGAGTTTTCTGAGCCTGGTAGTCACCACTGCCTAGAAAACAGGCTCACATTAGCAAAAATCACATTAATAACATAAACACTAAAACATCTGGGCCGCGGTAGCGTTAATGCTCTCTCATTTTATCACAAGGGATACTGATGTGGGTATCTGGTAGGAACTGACGTCCCGCAAACTTCGCGTTTCTGTTTAAAAGTCTACACACGACAAGCTGTTGCTGGTCACGTTTCCCAGGTTCGCGTCACAACCAGACCCACCAGCTCAGTGCACTTCCCCAGGTTTAATCAGGAAGTAGCTGCGTCTCTCCCCAGATTTTACATAAAAGGGGCTTCTGCACAAGGGACCTGCCAACTCACACTCGTCTGCTGGTTCCAGCAGGACCATACCTGAAATCCCCAGCCCTGCTTTCACTTGGGTGACCCTTAAAACCTCACACAGCACTGAATATATATATATAATGCATGTGTGTGTGTATAATATATGTCTATATATATATACACAGACCCTGATCCAGGAGAATGACCCTGCGCAAGAAACCTGCCGAGCATCACGTTACAGGTTTATCTGTTATTTCTGTGAGAAGCACGTTCCCACATCACTTCCCAGAGTTATTCAGAAAGTCCCCCAGCATCCAGCTATCTGCAAACCTGGCTGAAATATAACTTCCCTTTTCCTCCCCAAACACTTTTTTTTCAGCAGGAATCAGGAAGCAGAGCAAAGCCAGACAGCACCAGTGAGGAGCACAGCAAAGTTCCCAGGTAACACCAGCTTTTGTGGGGCTCCTCCCAAGTGGAAAACTGAGCTGAAAGTCACCAAACACCCCAGAATTTCCGAACTCTGACTTGGTGGCTCAGCAAGGCAACCCGGCACTAACACCATGAGCCAGAGGAGCACTTCCACTGACTTAACCACCTCCATCCCTCGGAGCTGGGGATACAAGTGCTTAAGTATCCTGGAGAACAGAGGCTTAAACCTGTACACCGAATTAATTCATTAAAGAGGTTTCTTTCTTTTTTTCTTCTCTTTTCACCAGAAGAGAGAGGTGGTGCCAGGGGAAGTCAGAAGCAGGAGTCTCTTGTCATGCTCCCCAGAAAGCCCGGGGGGTTACGGACCTTACCTGACAGGGCGAGGGCTTCACCAGACCTTATGCTTGGCTCAATCGGGATGCCAGGAGTCTGGGACTCAGGAGGGGCACAAGCATAAAAGGTTCCTGTCACCTGACAACCTGTTTTCACAAACAAAAGTCAGTGACCGCTGCCTAAACCCTAACAGAAAAGCTCGGGCAGAGATCACAGCAATGCAAAAGTGAGTTTTTCTGGGCCCCACCAGGAACTCTCTCTCTTCCTCCCCTTCTTCTCAAAAAGATCCTGTTTCCCAGTTTTTCCAGGTATGTCAACTCTACCAGTCTCTCCAGATGTTACTTGGACTCTATTTTTAGTGGAGTCTGCATGCAATGCTCCCTTAGCGTTTCAGTATTCCCCCCAGTCCTCTTCCCTTACCTAACTTGTTATTCTATTACAGAAATAATTTACATTTTCTTAACTGGCCTACAGCGCTCTTAAAAGTTGCCTGCACAAAACAACCCATTTCGTACAAGGAATTTTACTACAGACAGGTATAACAATCAACCTGGAATTAACATCGCTTTAAAAGTAGGCAAAGAAAATTGTGAAGCGGGACATTTTTGGGGTTTTCTGACCAGGAGTACTGTGCGACTGCTCCAAGAGAAGCCCCTCAGTAAGCGGGTTATAACGTGGGCAAATGATGTCTTCCTCTGTTTCTTAATGCCCGTAAAAGCCTTTGGAGGATGATGCAAGTGGCTAGCAGACAAGCACATGTCCGCTTTCCTAGTGGCAGAACCCACCAGGACCAGGAGCTGGAGCGATGTGGATACAAAACACCCGCATCTCTTGACACGTTTTCAAGCCCAGTGAGGAACCCAATACCCACCACTAACAATGCCTCCAAACCCAGCAAAGCACCTGAACATCTGTAACCGCTGCAGAGGATGGACCTCAGGGCAGAGATCATTCAGCTTGACACCTCCATTTTTTATTAGCTCAACTAAAACCTGAGGATTCTGCCTAATAATTCCAATATACCGCCAGCAAAAGCTGCAGTGCACTGAGCGTTCGCTTTTTAGCAGACCTAAGGGATTCTCTGCACCAAAGCCTCTAGAGAGCTGTCCTCTGCGAATGTAGCATCTGCTCCAGGAAGTCCTTCCTCGCCTCCCATCTTTTCCTGCCCTTCTGAACCAGCTGCTTCTCCTCAGGAAGCAAGTGCCTGTGTCCTCAGGTGAGCTCTCCTGCAAGGGTCTACGGCACACGGTTCCCTTTCTCTTGTGTTTTATCCCGCCCCAGGCTTCAGCACTGCCAGTTTTCACCATTCAGACTTTTTCCTAAGGATGCCAAGCTTGGAGAGCCATGATTATGTTGAGCTCTGGTACTGTGAGATCTTTGGGGAAGGGAACGTCCCTTTATTCTGTTTCTGCGGTACCAGCCCCTAGAGAGGCTCAATCCATGACAAGTTGTCCCATTGCCACGGCACTAAAATAAAGTCACAATTTCAGCTTGCCCCTCGGGAGGATAATGCCATTCTAACCCACAAGGCTGGAGGGAAAACCTCACTGATGTGTGCCTCAAAAGGTCCAAAATCAGAAAGCAAAGCTCAAGAACACATGTTCCCATCTGGGGTTTCTGGGGGGGCTGGTTCCCTTCTGATTGCTCAGGGCTTTTCAGACAGCTGAGGACTTCTGGGGGCTGACTTGTGTCAACTCAGAGGACTGCACAGCCCACACACCGCACGTATGGTGGCAGGGAAACCAAGAGCCCTGAGGACAAAGCTCCTGCTGCAGGCCCCATGGCTCTCTTTGAAGGGAGCCCCGTGCTCCTCTCCGGCCACTTCTGCTAATTCCTACCAAAGCCATGAAAAAGAAACCTGGAATCTGTGGTCCTCTTAGGAGGCCACCCTCAGTAAGCGACCCGAAACCGGAGCATCTTACCGTTCTCACAGCCCGGCCCTTGCCAGTGGTGACCGCGGGCTGGGAAGGGGACACTGGCACACTGGTAGGGCATGTCGGGATGCGGCTGCTCCGGGGCGAAATCCCGCCAGTTCCGTTCATGGGGCACCATGTAGTTCGGTACCTAGTCAATTTAACAAGATATTCTTTTACTTGGCAGCTGTCAAGACTAATGCCATGCATTGCATCAGCTTTCGCATCTCGGCCCCTTGATTTGCTCTGCCAAAGCCTGCGGAGGTCTAAGCGCTGCCCAGGCTACGCAAATGGCACTTGGCCACCACCACCAATGAGGCTGTCAAACGAACTTCTCGCCACTGGTGTAAATAATAAGCGGGGTGGGATAACAAAAGGCAGTCAAAGCGCTGCTGGTAAATGTCTGCTCCGAAGAGCAAGGCTTCGCTGGGTGCGTACATTCTGGCACCCACAGAATGGCAGGGCACTCGTGTCGACGGTCCAACAGCACAGAGCTGTTACTCGGGGACAAACACCACCAAGGGAAATTGACTGCCCTGTGGCCTCATCTGACATTAGAAAAGCAGCTTCTCAAATTCTCTGTTTTCACAATAATAAAGTTTCCTCCCAGGGAGAACTAAAGAGCCACGCCAGCAAAGACCAACACAGAAGTGACGCTGCCCGATGTACGAGCGTCAAGTGAAACGTGTAACTAAGGTCATACCTGAGAGGGTAGTGAAGTGTAAGGAGACGTTATGGGAAAGGGATGGTTCATCATTAGCGGCTGATCCTCCATGCTGATCTGTTTTGCACCTATGTTCACCAGAGGGAGGAAGATAAGTGATGTCAACCACAGCTTAAGTAAAAAAATAATTCTGTGAAATCTGAAATTGCCACATTGAAGACAGAATCACAGCATCCCAGCATGGTGGGGGTGGAAAGGGAACTCTGGAGATCATCTCGTCCAACCCCCCTGCTCCAGCGGCTCACCCAGAGCTGGGTGCCTAGGATCGCATCCAGGGGGGTTTGGAATCTCTGCAGAGAAGGAGACTCCACAACCTCTCTGGGCAGCCTGGGCCAGGGCTCTAGCACCTTCACAGGGAAGTTTTTCCTCATCTTCAGGTGGGTCTGACAAAGCCACACAACCTGACCTTGAACAAGCAGAGGACAAAAATGCCCGCCAGCACCCATCTGGAACAGGGTTCCCAGCAGCCTGTCCTGCTGGGCTCTCCAGTGACCCCAGGGAAGTGCTGCCCAACCACTCCCAGTGGTGAGCACACCTATGATGCCCTCCCTGGGTCCTGCCATGCTTCTGCCTCCCACCAACCCTGCCTGGCACCAGGGGCTTCTTGGAGAGCAGGTCAAGACAAGGCATCCCTTGCTCCCAGCTCTTCCCCTGCACTATCTGGCTCCAAACACTTCTGCAGGGACGCTCCAACTAAAAGAGCCATTCATCCAGCGATGCGCAGGGCAGCCCGTCTGCATCTTCTGCAAGGGCTCCCTGCCAAGGCTCAAATGCCAGCGGTCCTCCCGCAGACACAGCCTCTTAAGTCTCCAGAACAAGCTGCACTTGAGCCCTGCATTTTGGCTCCTCAAAAAGGACCACAGGGCCATTCCAGAAAGGCACCCCCAGCCCTCATCTGCTTACAAGGAGACATACTCACGCTCTATTACATAGGGAATTTGAGACGCTTTACCTTTTTTAGCTCCCTCTGGCACTATTCTGTACACTTTGTAGGGATCTGAGATGTCCAGCTGGCTTCTCTCCACCAGTTCTTCAAAGTCATTGCTCTTGTTCAAAGCACACCTTAATCTTGTCTTCCAGGTAGGGGGATCTGGTTTATCAATGCCCTCTCTGAACTTTCCTTTAAAAAGGGCCCAAGCCTGGAAACATGTCAGATAATCAAAAGAACAAGAGAAAAAAAAAAGAAAGAAAGAAAGAAAAAAAGAATCAACTGCAAGGTACAAGTCCACAACGCTTGGAACAGCGCCTATGTGTGCGTGTGCTGGTACGTGTGTGAATTTACTCCCTGCGGGTTTAGGCTGAGAAAAAAGCAGCACGGGAAGGTAGGTAGGAAAGGTAAGGTAGGAAAAACAGCTTAGCAGGCACAAGAAAGGGGAGAAAATGATCCAAGAAGAACATGGAAATGGGTGCGCTGCAGTCCCACAAGCATTTATCCCCACATGGACAAGAGGTAGAGGGCAGGTGGCCCCATCCTGCAACCACGGGGGAATTGAGGACACAGCCAGGGCCACCTGGCAGAGGATGGGATGGTGAAGGGCCACCACAGAGCCCCCGAGCATCCCTCCCGTGCCCCACAGCCCCGAGCCCGGGCTGAGCCCTACCTTGAAGAGGGCGGCATCCTCCTCGCGGTTGTAGTCCTGCTTGCCGGCGTGCTTCCAGGGGATGCGGAAGATGCTCTTCTCATCGTTCTCCCACACCAGCCCCGGGTACTTGCCGCTGTCTATCTGGTCAATCAGCCACTGGCGGAGTTTCCCGTTGCCGCAGCTCACCGAGTTCATCCCGCACTCGCCCGGCTCCAAGTTCATGCCACTCACGTTGGGGATAGGTGGGGGGTTTTTGGGGTGCCTCACCGAGCCCACCTCTCCACGTTCGCCCAAGCAGTGGCTCTCTGGGGGGCTGCGGGGTGGGGAGAGGGAAACCCACAGGTCAGGTGCTGGCTGAACCCCCGTGTAGAGCCCTGCCAGCGGTCCCCAGGCCCTGGTGCCACCCGCGTCGCACCCAACGGCAGCTTTGGCGTGCAGGGGGGCCCCGGGAAACACGGTACAGAGCCTCAGGAAGCGGGGCACAGCCCCCCACAGCCCTCCCCAGGCACTGCTCATGCGGCAGGCTCCGACAGACTTCCCCCTGTCCCGACACTGTTTTGCATGAAGCTAGACAGGCTGGTGAAATGTTTGTCACAAGGGGCTTGAGGTACCAGCCCCTTGTCCTGCCCAGAGCTCAGCTGGGCTTCAACTTGTCGGCCGAAGAAGGAAAAAGAAAAACTGCTTAAAAAAAAGAATTTGCACGTATGTGATGCACACACGTGATGTCAGGCGCGAATTCAGAAGGCTTCACACAGTTCTGATTTACACAGCACCTAACTATAGCATCAAACGGATTTTCACGAGCTCACTTCAGCAAGACACATCCCAACACTCTATGTCCCATACGTCCCTCTGCCTCCGCCTGCTCCCAATGCGCACGTACAGCAACACCCCGATCCATACATTGCAAATACCTAAAAAACACAGGAAGACACCAACCTACAGAGCCTGGCACCCGCAGCCAGCCACGCAGAGCCCCCGCTACGCACCGGGAGCGGTGCGGCTCCAAATGATGGGCACCTGCTGGAAAGGCCCTGATGTGAGGTCACCGACACCGGCGACGGGGACCTGGCATCAGGTTTGTCTCCTTGATCTGAAAAAGCGCTGGAATGCCCCTAAAATCTGACTTTGGTGGGGTTTCCCTCCCTCCCTCTCTCCATCTGATAGATAGATGCAGCTAATAGATGTGGTGCTGAGGGACATGGGTTAGCGGTGCCCTGGCAGTGCTGGGGGAACGGTTGGACTTGATGATCTTAAAGGTCTCTTCCAACCAAAACGATTGTGTAACTCTAATCAAAAAAAGTGATTCCTCACTCACAGTCTTTGCCTGTAGACACAGGGAGACTTTCAGAGACCCTTGCTGGACTGGTGCCCACCACTGTGAGCAGCTCCGCAGCCCTCACACCCCTCCTCAAGCAGCAGCATCCCCCCGAACACCGAACTCGGTCCCCCAGCTTCTCCCCAGAGCGTGATGTGCCCGGGGGGCAGCCGGGGCTGCACATCACAGAATCACCCACAACCCCAGCGTGGTGGGGGCTGGAGGGAACCTCTGGAGATCACCTTCTCCATCCCCCCTGCTCCAGCAGCTCACCCAGAGCAGGGTACCTAGGATCGCATCCAGGCGGGTTTGGAATCTCTCCAGAGAAGGAGACTTCTGGACACAACCTCTCTGGGCAGCCAGGAGCCGGTACAAACACCCCCCAAAAAGTCCTTTCCCCCCCTCGGAGCATGAAGCAGAGCCCCCCAACCCCTTCCCGCGACCCTCCCCATGCTGGGGGCAGGGGCAGCGCCGGGGGCCGCTCGCACCTTCCACCTCGGGAGCA
>VZZY01024295.1:30792-82401 GCA_013400335.1 Eurystomus gularis
TGCGTCCGCGCTGGGTTTTTTTTGTTGTTGGTTTTTTTTGTTGTTGTTTTTTCTTTTCTTCTTCTTCTTTAATCTATACAGACAGACATAGAGACATAAATAGCACGGGGAAACTCCTACCTATGGTAGCCAGGCGGCTTTTACTGTAAAAGACCCAGATCGCTACACCCACCACAAACGGTGGCTAGACGGCGCCGGCCGGGCCCCCGGGAGACGGCGGGAGCATCCACCCACCCGTGTGCCCCCCCACCCACCGACCCATCCATCCATGCATCCATCCACCCACCCACCCCATCCATCCTTGCATCCACCGACCCATCCATTCGTGCACCCACCAAGGGCGACCCAACCCAGCTTTGCCCAGGCCACCGAGCTGGGATGCCAGAGAGGGATGAGAACCCCTCCCAGAGTGAGCGCAGGCCGGTGGGTTTGGGGGTCTCCCCAGGCAGCCCACAAGGTGTGAAGTGGGGGCAAGGTGCGGGGGCAGCAGCGGGGCTGGGTCCCGCAGGCAGCGGGCACTGCTGGGGCAGCAGCAGCCGGAGCCCCAGAGATGCTCCCCCAGGAGAACCCACCCAGAGCAGGGGGCTGGGTGCTGGGGACCCGCTGGCCCCCCTGCCTGCAAAGCTCCCTGCCCCTAACGCGGAGGGATGAAGAAGGGGAGGTCCAGGCTTGCACCAAAAAGTCTTCCTTGCCGCCTTTCGCGTTCCAAACACGTGTTTCATGCCACGGCACCCCCGTTGTTGATCTGTTTTAACGTCTCCAGCACACACACACATCCACATCCTTTCTGCTGTAACGTATCAGATCAAAAATGCAGTCATCGCCCGCGGTGCTGGCGGGCCCCGCTCTGGAGGGGACGCGCAGAGCTTGGGATATTAATTGCAAATCTTCAACGCCATCTTCTGAAATTTAAATGTAATTATCGCCACGTTTGGAGGGAGAAGTGAGAAGTGCAGGCAGTTTTGAGACATCAGGTTTATATCGCACCAGCCATCCACTAAAAAAAGAATTGGCAAAGCCCACCCAAAATCTTTTCAGTCACAAGTTAAGGCACCTTCAAAAAAGGCTCTGAGACTGGCGGTGACTGCCACCATCCATCACGACGAGCAACCACAGCTTTACCAAAAAGGCATCTGAAAGTCTTTCTAAAAATCCAATTTCGATTCCTAGGGGCGAGACTGTGTGATACTCGGGGCCCCAACTGTAATTTCATCAAGTATAAAGCCAGCTTGGAACACATCCCTGGGAAATGAACACTTCCAATGCCTTCTGTGGTGGGTTAACCCAGACCCACTACACCTTCTCTCTCTCTTACAGCTTTCAGACAGCAAATTCTGGGCCAGGGTGAAACATGCAGATTTGATCTGCGTTAGGTCAAAGCCTCCAGAGATAAAAAAAAAGAGGTTTTTCTCAAATACTGGAGAATATTTTGATAAAAATAGATGTTCCTGTCCAAAGAAATCCATGTTTAGATAGGGAGGGAAATGAGTTACTCAGAAACCTTTGAGAGAAGACCAACTCAGTCATAAAAACCCCGGGCAGCACAAACATAGGCAATGACCCGGGGGGTGGGTGGTTGCCGTCCTTGTGCAGCAAGAACTCTGTTAGAAAACTGCCTCCAGCTGCCCCAGTGTTGGAGGAGACGGTCGAAGCAGACCCCTACGTGCACACCCTGCCTTTGCAGAGAAGCCTTCACATGAGGAGGACACGCCAGGCTCATTAGCTTTGCTGACTCCGTTACTTGGGGTTTGGGGATGTCTGCCACTTCCATTAAAAATGGAAAAAAAAAAAAAGTTTATGACCACCGTTCTCAGTCTGTGAGGTAGAGGACTCTGACCGGTAGCACAAACGTGGTGCCTCACCAGTAACACAACCATGGTGCCTGAGCAGCGCGCCAGGAAAGTTTCGTTGGGTGCTTTTTGCATACGTGAAGCGACGATTCCTCCCTAACTGGCCTGGCTGGCGACCCGAACCACCCCACGCCTCTTCAGCTTTTTCGAGTGATTTCCACGCCACCGCGAGGGCCTGACCCTTCGAGCCTTACCCAAAAGCCCCGGCGCCTTCATGGAAGTTCTCTGAGTCGGTGACTGAACTGAAGTCCTCTTGTGAAAAACGCTCTTGCTGCTGTTTAACCACGGCAGCCACCGCCGGCGCGCTGGCTTTCACACTCTTAAGGTCACACTGAGTAAAGACATGCCAGGAAAAGTGACTGTTTCTTCTCAACAGTTGCTCGCAAGCCCTCGGTGCATAGAACGCTGGCTTCTGCTTTCACCAAAGCCCTCTGAAGTCCCAGCTGACTCACCTGGGAATTGCACCCAAGGCAGAAAAGCTCAGACGAGCTGGCGGGGGCTCTCTGAGATGGGGCCCTGCAGAAAGCTCCGGTGCTGAGCCAAAGGGCACACAGATTGAACGCTCTGCACTCTGGAGGTTGCTCCTCCTTTCCTTCAGCTTTCCTGGGTGCAAAGGCTCTCCTATTCCCCTAAAAACTACCAGTCTCCAACCTCAGGGACCTGTCGGAGATATGCTGGAGGCAGAATGTCTGGTAGCAGAGGCCCTTTGAGGATTGCTGCTCAGTCAGGGGCGTCCCCATGCCAGAGACCACGAAATCCCCTTGGGTGCAGGGGGAGTTCCTCGGTGCAGAAGAGGAACCTGCTGAGGCTGAGTGAGGGGCACCCACTCTGCCCTGCTCCCACCTGGGCTGAGAGGGCTGCGCTGGTTGCACTGGCCATCCATCCATCCATCCGCCTGTGGCTCCGGTGGGAATGTGCTTCTGACAGCAGGTCCCAGCAAAGTTCTGGCCTCCTCCGCACTCACTGCAGCCCAGAGCAGACCCATCGATGAGCAGGAGTGCAGCAGGGAATGCGCGCCAGCCTTGGGTGGAGACCCTGGCCAGAGTTCTTCAGGAATCCAGCAGAACTTGTGCTGAAGTTCTTGACAGACAACATCGGTAAATGCATTTTCAGAAGTGAATTAAGCCCCCAGAAGTGGTTTTGAAAAGCCCATGGCTGCCCGTCTACATCTTCAGCTGCCCCAGAACCCCTTCCCTGAGATGGAGGTGTTTGAAGGGCTCAGCACTTTGCTGTTGACACTGGTTTCCACCGGGTGTCTTCTTCTCTTAGAAGTCCACACAAATCCCTGGCTGCAAGCTCCTGCAAGATGATGCCCAAAGCAGCAGCGTCACCCAGACCCTGAGAAGCAGCACTATTAAAGCCTCACAACCCATCCCGGGACTGAGTCTGCGAGCCACTTACAGAGCAGAGAGACCTCCGTGGATGGCATCGATGGAATTCAGAGACACCCTGGAGACCTGCGGCAGATTCCCAACGACTTTGGCTTATTCCAGCAGAGCACCAACCGCGGGTCACAACGGGCGATTCTAAGCATCCTCTGTCGTGGCGGCTTCTGATGTCACAGGCACTCCCTTCTCATTTTGGGGGGGGGTTGGCACTCCTCCATAGTGGCTCCTGAAACAGTGAGTCTATCATGCATCTCCCATGTTACTAATTACACAGTCATCTTAAACCATTAGGAATAAAGCAAACCGGCGAGCATGGCCGTGTCTTTTAGCAGAAAAGTCTCACAGTCCAGTTGTGATTGCTTTGGGTGAATTTGGTGCATATTTTGTTTTCTTTTGACAGAATCCCAGCATGGTGGGGATTGGAAGGGACCTCTGGAGATCATCTTGTCCAACCCCCCGGCTCCAGCAGCTCACCCAGAGCAGGGTGCCCAGGATCGTGTCCAGGCGGGTTTGGAATCTCTCCAGAGAAGGAGATTCCACAACCTCTCTGGGCAGTCTGGGCCAGGTTCTGCCACCCTCACACCAAAGAATCTGGTTCCTCAGGCCAGGAGCTAGAAACCCTGGGTTGGCACCTTCACCCCTGCAAACAGCAAAAGTTTTATGGCCTTCCTGCTCTGCAGGCAGAGCAGCAAGGCTGTTGGGGCAGCTAGTGTTGGGCTGATGGTGCTTTCATTATAAAACAGGTCCTGGAGAACTGTGGTGCTGGAATTGGCAGACAAAAGGCTTCAGCAGCGTGAGCATCACCACCCCATCTGCACCTGCCAGCCTGTATGTATTTGTTTCTGTTGCAGGTACAAGAAGTAATTAATAAACATAATGACCTGAGAGAACACAGGGAAACCAAATGCTGAAGATGGGATTTTCCTCTGGGAAGCCAGAGGAGCAAAGAGGAGTATGAAGGACAGGAGCTGGGTATGGCTCCAGTGTCCACACCGCCTGTTGTAGCTGTGTGGAACCACAAAGCTTGAGCATTTCCCATCTAAAACTAACTTTACCCTTGAGGTGCTCCAAGTTTTTAGAATTTTCTTACAGGAAAAGTTTTGGATTCTGTGTGTCCTCACAAGGACTCATGCGCCAGCGTTTTGCAGGGTGCTGGTAACCGCCAATTTGGCTAAAAAGCATGCAAATGGGCTAGAAATGTGTTTGCAAAGAGTACATTCACTTTGTCTTAAAATAGTGAATTAAATGTCTTGAAGTAACACATGTAATTCACAGGCAGTCATTGCACATTCCCTATTTGCTGTCGCTGCCTGAGCAGGTGACGTGTTGGTGACCTTCAGCTCTGTCCCAGCTCCCCCAGTGAGCTCAGGGCAGGTCTCCTCGGGGAGAGGAGCATCGCAAGGACCGCGGTCACTCACCTGGCACTGGCAAGAGGTCTCTGCTCCCATCTGCTTTCTCTCCTTGTTTCTTTGCTTGTTGGCATCTGGTTGGAGAACCCCAAATGTTCATTTCCTGGAAAGGAGAAACATTCCATTTTTAAAAAAACTTAACTTTTTACCAGCCACCATTTCCATTTTTTAAAGTGCATTGTATTAAATCATAGTAAGTACCAGCACCAATCCCTTTTTTAAAGGATCATCCCCAACACACAAGCTTTGGAGAGACAATCTTTTTTGAAAAAAATAATAGAGAACTTTTTTTTAGAAAAACAATTCTGATGTAACCACCTGATGCACTTTTGTTTTAACCAGTCTTTGCTGGCTTTCATACCAGCATAATGTCAGTGCTGTGCTTGGGTTCATGTGTGTCTAACTTCAAACCCACACCATTTCCTGGGTTCAAAAGATCAACTTGGGTTTGTATATTTTGGGGTTTAGGTTCCACTTCAAAGAACCTGAGCTGTAAGGAGCCCAGTTCAATCAGGAAATGACTTGGAGAGGGAAAGGATTAGGGTGGCACAAGAAGAAAAATCACCGAACATGACAAGCCCCACAAGCTCCATCCCGCATCCGTGCTGCCCATCCTGCTCCCGCTGCCTCCCCCAGATCCCTGTTCAATGCAGAACTGTCCGGGGGCTCCGGCCCTTTGGGTTGGAGCATCTTCATGAGAAGTGAAGCAGGAATTTAAATGATAGAGACAAGGACTCGGAAGAGAGGGAGCTTTGGGAAGTTTCACAAAAACCACAGCCGTGGTTGCCACTGGGATTTCCTGCTTTAAGGAAGCTGGGAGGCTCTCCTCTTGTCCGTGATCATTGTAGGGTGGAAACCACTGGTGGCACTGACACCCCTGTGGAAGGAGATGTTTCAGAGACCGTAGGCATAGCATACCTGCACCAGGTCAAACATGGTGTGGTTTCATCCCATCTTGATTAGTGAGGGGTGAATCCTCAGCCTGGACTTGCCGAGCAGACGGTGATGAGCTGCAGATGGCTGTGAGAAGGAGGTGGTGGCAATGGTCTAGCAGTTTGTGTTACCACCTTCTTTTTCATAGACAAAAGAGGAACTCACAGCCCCAGAGGAAAAATATTTAGTGAGCAAGAGGGGCTCTAATCTAAATTAAAGAAAAAAACTCCCGACTTACTAATTGCTCCACTTATTAATTGCTCTTCCTTAGGCAGCAACACAAATAACCTGCCAGCGTCCTTCTTTTGAGGAGGGACCTGACTTGTCCTTCACAGCAGCACAAGGCAAGTGTGGCTGTGAACTAGAGGGAGTGAACGCAAGCCCTATAAATGAATGTACAGTGGGATTTCACTTTGAAAAGCAACGAGTCAGCCCTGTTAGGTCTGCAGAAGAATGAGCTGAAAGGAAACAAGTCTTTGTAAGCAAGGAATATGTGAAAGCAACATGTTATTACATCTCCTCCTACCACTCTCCACTCCAGATCACAACACCTTCAGATATCACCAGGTAAGGGAGAGCCACAACTGTAGCTCCGCATCTGCAGTGGTCTTGTGAGGAGAACAGCATTTGGGACCCAGCGAAATTCAGGCAGAAGAAAATGGGGTGCTGGTCTGCGTCGGTGCTGCCAGGGAGAACCGGAGGAGCCCTGCACGAGCTGGAGCGTGCACACACATCCAGAGGGTTCGCCACGGCCAGCGCTGGGTTTTACACCATGGTTGAAGCAGAGCGCCTTGAACACCAAGGGGAGATTTGCAAAGGCAGGGAGGGACGTTTCCAGCATCATCAGGGCGCTGCTTTCCTTCTAGTTCCAGGGGAATAACTCCCCTTTCAACAGGCATTGTCCAGCTCACTTCGTTTCACTTCACCTCAGGAAAACTCTGCACAGTCTCTGAATTTCACCCATGCTGGCCCACGCGACCTTCTGAGGAGCCAACAGCTGCAGCGACTGTTGACAGCTGATGCCTCCTGGATGGCCTGCCTCGTTAGCTTTTGTACCAGGCTGCTCTTTCCTAATGGTGAAAAAGAGATCTCTGCATGCGTGGCTGCCCTTGGTTAGCACGGACAGGAAGGATGCTCTGAAGGGTGACTTACTGGCACGGGCCAATGCTTCCCTTCTGGAGCAAAATAAAGTTTTTCGCATTGCCAGTGAGGCAAGCGTAGCCACGCACACTTCTGCTGGAGGTGCTGCATGCTAGAAAACACCAAGAAATTCCCTCACCCACTTGGCATTACTCATTTTGTTACCTAATTCTTTTTTTTTTTTTTTGTCCTTTTGCTGGGGACTGGGCCAAAAAATATGGTGCCTGTTAAGAAAAAAAAAAAGCAACTCAACAATCTATTGGTTGGCTTTGATGATCTTAAAGGTCTCTTCCAGCCAGAACGATTCTATGATTCTATCTGTTGTGCTTTTTTTATAGCAAATGCAATTCTGGCTGTGACTGAGCAGCTACGATGGCATGGACAACTCGTCACTGGTTTTCTTGCCTCACCTCAGGCCCATCGTAGCACGGTTCTTCAATCTTCGCCATCGCACCTCTGGATATTCAGACCTACTGACTTACAAAGGTCTCCAAGATCCCCTTGAAGTGCTCCTCAGCTCTTACTGCTTCCAGCACACACAAATTGCTGCAAAGAGCTTCTTGTGAGAACGGCTGGGTTTTTTTTTTTAAAGCCTCTCTAATCCTCTCCTCTCACAGACTTGTGATGGGAGAATTGATTTGTGCCAGGCTGCTCAGGGCAGTGGT
This sequence comes from Eurystomus gularis, assembly GCA_013400335.1. Taxonomy (NCBI): domain Eukaryota; kingdom Metazoa; phylum Chordata; class Aves; order Coraciiformes; family Coraciidae; genus Eurystomus; species Eurystomus gularis. The sequence continues at coordinate 38,178 of VZZY01024295.1, forward strand.
GGAGTCCCCATCCCTGGAGGGGTTTCCAAGCTGTGGAGATGTGGTGCTGAGGGACATGGTTTAGTGGTGCCCTGGCATGGCTGGGTGAACAGTTGGACTCGATCATCTGAAAAGGTCTCTTCCAACAAAAACAATTCTATGATTTCATCTTATGCAAGGCAAAATCCCATTACCTCTCCATATTACTTCCTTAGCCCTTCCACCACGTGGGTGCTGCAGCTGCCTGCCTTGAGATCGGGGAAGAAAATAAGAAAAAATATTTAAAAAAAAAAAAAAAGAATAAGAAGTGGCCACTTGGTGGCCTTAAACTGCTCCTCAAAGCACCGAAAACCAGATCCTGCTGTCACTGGGCTTGGGAGGAATTTCTCCACTGGCTTTACTGGAGGCAAAGTGTCCAGGCCAGAAGCTGCTTGTTGCAGACAGACAGACAGGCAGACAGACAGACAGTCCCGGTCCTGCCAACGCAGCTGCCTGCTGCTCTACTGCCCAAGCAGCCGTGAACCAAGAGGCTTCCCTCCCCAGCTGCAAGGCAATGACTTTTTAAAAGGCTTTTTGAAAAGGACAGACAGCAGCATTTCAAGGGATGGGGGCCGAATTCCCTGCTGGCACAGTGCTGCTTGAGGAATGGCAACGCTCTGCAGAAAATGGCACATGTCTCGGGGCTTCTCCTGGGCGAGGACTTCACTAGCACAGTTACTTCCAAGCCTCCACAGCACTCTATTACTAACAGCAGTCCCAGGACACAGCTTCAGTGGTGTTGCTCCCTCTCCACCTAAACCCCAGCCTGAAACCTAGACCAATACCCAATTAATATCCAATATCCGTGTTAGAGACAGCAGTGTCCAGATACTCCAGTAACCCTGTGTTTGGGACACATCTGTGCTTCCATGTCGGACAGTCAGATAAAGTCCTCTCTGTCAAGGGCTGGGAGAGCTCCAGTACAAGAAGCAGAAGTACAAGCTGCGCTCACCAGGGAAAAAAGAGAAATATCTGACAGGGAACTCAAGAAATCATTCTTGCTGCCCAAGGGAACCCGTATTACAAGGGCTACTCCAGCTCTGCTTGGGACCAGTTCTTTCCTCTTCCCTTAAAGGTCTCCTTGAGCCAAGTTCCCGTAATTTTGATACTTGCCAGAGGTTGAAAGGATCCTTTTGGGAAATCCCAATCTACGTAGCCATCTTTTCTGCCCTCTCAGACAATCCAGAACAAAAACTTAACTCTCCCTCACTGCATCTTTCTCAGAAAACTGAGGCAGTTCCTGAATGTTCCTCCAAGTTTTCCGTCCAGATCCCACAGGTGCTCGTAGAGCTTTCCCCAGGGATAAAGCTGCAGGAAACGAGCACATCAAAATCAAACCCTGCTCGACTTTCCTCTAAAAACCTCATTCTGCTTTTCTCTTGCCCTCACTGAGCCAGGCCACTACAAACCCCATAAAGATCAGGTCATCCGTTATGACTGTTCACCTTCAGGGTGGACCGTGACCGTCCAACACACCGACAGCAACACAGACTGAGAATCACTGGGGCAAAGCTCTTGAACTCTGGAGGGAGAAGAAGAATTTGTTGGCAACCCAAAGCCACACAATGACCGTGAGCTTTTCTGTCCCATTACATTTGACACGTTACTTTCACAAACCACCACAGCAACATCTGAGTGAGGCGAACAACTGTCACATTTATTGTTCGAACCATCAGAGGCCAGGAGGATTTCACACACCATCTTGCTGGAAGATCTTTTGAAAGCACAAGATCAGGCTTTACTCCATCACTAGTCTTGTTTAAATAAAAAAATTACCCTTCTCTACGATGTGATCTTTGTAAAATGTTCCCACACCTAATTATTACTGAGGGGTGGAAGGGAAGGTCTATCGTAACAGAGGTCTTCCTTTTTCTGACTGCTACAACTTCCCTCCAGGAATGACTTTGCATCTGCAGGGCCTGATAAAAATCACCCCTGAACGTGAAGCTCCTGTTCCTAAAGCTGCAACAACATGCGAGAATATTGATCACCCCCCCTTTGAAGGCAGGCTAAAAAGCAACACTGCCCAAAGCATCACTGACTTCTGGAGACGTGATTTCGAGGCTTATCTCAGGATTTCCCTCCATGTCCAAAGCTTCCCCTCCAGGTCTTCAAGGCTAATCCTCTCCCAAACAGAGCACATTCAGTATTCATACCGCACTGTTGGCTCCCAGTTGCCTGGAGTGCAGCTTATCGTCAGGAAGCCACACCATGGGTCTGCGCTGAGCTCAGCCGGAGCTGGGCAGGGTCCTCGGCTTAGCCCGGGTTTGACTCTAGGTGATGGAGACACGACCATGCTCATTGCAGCTTCCCAGAAGAGAAGTCATTGCATGCAACCTCACTGTCACACATCTCCTTCAGGCACCATTTTGGTGGCTCCTATCAAGATGAGGTTCCTAGTGTCTCCTCCTGTCCCTTCTCAAACGTACTCCTTAGTCTAGCTCCTGCTTGCTTTAATCACAACCGCGTGGTCAAAAAGCCCACTGCCCATTTGCCCCCCTCGTCCCTGACATGCACGCGGATGGAAATTCTCTTGCTCAGAGGTTCACGGGACTTCAAGAAATGTGAGATCAGAGTTTGGCTTATTTAAAACAACTAATGCTTTTCCTCTGCAGCCCACAAAGCGTTCTTGTAACCAAACCCACAAAAAAGGAGGTATTTTTAAACGAGCCTTGCGGATTGATTCACTGATTACTGTCTCTTCCTCCCCATTATTGTTTCCCATCAGAGCTGGCAAATAACTCTCAGGGCACTCGCCAAACCATGCTCTCCGTACTCTTACCTTGGCTATTTCCGCAGCCCAGTTCCTCAGGTTGTTTTATCATCTATTAGTTTCTAACCAACTTTCAAATTAAAAAGCAGATAAACCGTTTGACTTCGTTGAACGAATGAACAACAGTAAGTTCAGCAACCATCTTCATCCAGTCTTGAAGAGGGGGAGGTCTGGAGGGACTAACACAGCCCTAATCACCCAGCTTAGTGCTGGAGGCCACCATGGAGAGATCAAGGAGATCTTAGTCATCAGTAGAAAGACAGAGGCTTCTCCAATACAGTTTGGATCTAATCTGGTTCAAAGTTAAAGGGAAGATTCCCTCCTAACTGAGCAGCAGGTGCTGCATGTTCCCCAACCTTGCTTGAAGTTCAACGTGTTTCCAGGCACCAAGGCTCCCAGATCACTCAAACTAAGGGACAGAAGGACAGTCCCCACGCACTGACCTTCCTCCAGAAGTGACCCAAAAAGCGGTGCTGGCTGCATTTCACACAACGGCAATGCCTTCAGAGAAAACCAGCTAAGTCAAGGGGGAGTCCCTTCCTCTGCTGCCTGGAGTTTCCAGGCTGCCTTTGGAAATGAATCAAATTCATGCCTCCATGAAACAGTCCCAAAGTAGCAGCAGCGGCTTGGCCAAGGAGGCACTAATTCTGCTCCTCTTCAAGTCCTCATCTGCCAGAACAGCTTTTATTAGACGCATTCGCCACATGCACTTTCTTTCCAGAATAAGCCCGGGGGAAAACCAGGACATCACTTTTTTATATCATCACAACCGTATCTCCAAAGTACAGGAAACAGCAAGATTCCCCCCCCTTTTTTTCTTTGCCTGCAGACTTTCCTGGAGCACACAGATCGTGTCTCAGCACATGTATCACCAGCCCTTTGCGCGTCAGCTCTGGGTATTCCCAGTGCTTTCACTTTTCCCATGTGCTATTCCTCCTCCATTTGCCCACCCACCGCATAATTCCTGACATCCCAGGCACGCTACAAGTCCCTACCATCTAATTTTTACCTGAGACTTTATGCTCAGATGCACCCGTGGGATGAATTTGTCCAGAGCCATCACAACCAGAACTGCTCTGGACCTCTTCTGCTTCGCTCCATCTTTTTCCGTAGAGAAATGACGACACCTGCATTTTATGTAATTCCTGTTGAGATGCGGCAACCTGGGAAATAAAGCTTTGATTTTTCCCTATTCCCATCCAACACCGACCACCGGCCTGTGCAGCACAGCATCTCCTTCACAGCTGAGACCAAGGTGCTGAGGATAAGCAAAAAGCCACCACAGCTCTGCTTCAGAATCTCTGTTAGGAGGTGATTTTGACACCCCTCAGATGGAGGGCAGACACCCCCTTTAACAACACCCAGCCACCACCATCAGGGTCTTCGCGAGCTGTCCCAGGGAAAGCCAAAACCCCTCTTCCTCATTTTATTCTGAAAACAAAGCAAACCAAAACTGAAGCAACTGCTTCTCAGTCCAGCATGCCCTACCTCCCAGATGAATGGAGATCTTCATCAGGTCTGGTGTGAACCTCACCGCAAACCAGATGTGATCAGGCAAATAAGCTACTTAAGAACAGCCAAAATGCAATCCTTGGGAAAACGTGCAGTGAGGAAACAAACGCGGCCGCAATTCTGACATCTCCAACTCATCCTTTCTCTAAACACGGGGCAGAGCTTTCCCCTACTCACCAGCGTTCAGCAGTCCCACCTGGCCTGGAAAAGCAAGGAATAGAATCAAGCAATGCTAATGCCTGCATGAACAGATGACCAAGCAACTTAAAACCACCGCACTTCCAGTAGCTTGGATATGCCTTGGTTCTGATCTATTCATAGCTCAATGAAAGGTGCAAACCTGCACACTCATAATTGCCACAACTAAAATGGAAACTGGGGGCAGGTCTGGCTGAAAATCCCATTTTTTTGAGATCGCTTGTAAATGGATTTCACTCCGTTTGCTGCCGACACGACCAGAATTGAGTCCGCTACAAGGACTGAGCTTGCTCCATTCAGGGGCAAGAAGGCACCTCCTGCTCAACCATTGTTAGGTGCCCACTCCGAATAATGACACTGGAAACTACATGGAAACTACAGGAAGTCATCTTGCGACTCATGAGCTGCCCATTTTTGGTAAAGTGCAGTTTGCATAATTCACCAGAGCACAGCATACATTCAAACACGTACAAAGAACTTGTGGGATGCCTGGGTGAAGGCAGAAGACCAACACTGGACAGCAGTGACGCAGAGCAAGGAAAGAGTTAAAGGCGAGCTGAGGGTCATGGAAAAGGAGAACCACATTTAAAGCTCTGCTGAAGAGCAAAGTGTGAGAAGAGCTGTTCCCGCCGCATGCTTTGTGTCTCCAGGGGTTTCTACAGAAACACTGCAGAGCAAGACCGTCCTCCTCATGCTGTCTAATACTTTCTAGAGATCACCATCATTTTCCCTCTGCCAGTACAGTCTTCTTGGGGAGGCAGAAGACCTCTAACTTGCTGGCAAAGCCCAGGCTCCTCATCAGGGCCTCATCAGGTGTCCATCAGGTTCTGAGCAGCACATCCCAGGACACGTGGGTTTGCCCTCTGGCTCCCTCAGTTTAGCCCACGATTGGAATCAAATCAGAACTGCCATTGTCTGGAACTCCAAGCGACCTACGCATTAACTTTATCCCGGTAGAGGACATTATTAATTAGTTGAATCCCTGAGACTCCTTAGGAAACATCCACATGTCCTCAGCAGTCTATGAACTAACAAGTGCTGGGAAGCGAGGGCAAAGGGATCCCAAACGATGACGCCCTTATGATGAGGGAATCCCACTGCAAGAACCGTTCAGCAGCATCTGGAGTGGCCGTAAGATCCCGCTGCTGGGGCATGGCTGGTCATACTTTCAGACTGGTGGGTTTTTTTAATTGGTTGGGGTTTTTTTCTTATTGTTTGAATGCCAGAATTACCCTCTTAGAGTGTCAAACCAGAAATCCAGCGTGTTATCTGTGGGGATTTAAATGGGGCTTTCCCCCTCCTTACAGCCCAAGTTTTTAGATTTTTTTCTTTTTTTTCCCCAAGAATCATCATCTGCCACTTAGATCAACTTCTGACAAACCGCTACTGAGAGCCTTGAGCCTTGGCAGCCTGCAAACCAGCTGAAGTTTCACAGTGAATTAAGCCCTAAACCAGCGTGCTATGGAAAATAAGGTATTTCAAAAGAATAAAGAATTTGGATTCACCACACGCCCTGCTGCAATGACAGGCCAGCAGCACTAAGAGAGCAACCCGCAACATCCTCTTGTGGCACTGCTGTCAAGGGAGGCTTGTGCTGCAGGTTCTTGAACTCACCTGGAAGAACTCAGTGAGAGGGGAAGTCTCGAGAAGCCTGTGAGAGGGAGAAAAATGTCATCTAAGTACCAAGAGGGGTTAGTTCTGTGCTCTTACTGTACCTGCAGGGACGCCAACAGCGAGTAGAAGCCTTCCAAGCACTGCTATTGATTTCAAGAAACACGTGACCAGATCAGGTGTTAACACTTACTTTTATTTATAAAAAAATTGTAGAATGTATTAAATACAAACATTTGGAAAAAGCAATCAAGGCTTCGCTATGATGCCCAGGAAGAGGAAGACAGAGAATTGAGAAGCTTACCAGGTTTACAGTTTTTAGACTAGCTGAAGTCATTACTATAATTTTTCACTGACTTCTTTATAGGCAGTGGCCGTTACAGCAACCAGTGTAATTACTGTCCTTTTGAAAAAACACACACAGGATTTGCCGTATCTTCCCACTCAGCCACAGAACGTAAGGAAGCAACTCTTTCCAGGTTAAAAATCAGAGTAATAAATACTAATGCATTGACCCATTACCTACATCGTATAACACTAAACATTTGCTCATAATCACACATGGATACCAACCTTAGACCCCCCCCACCCCCACCAAAAAAAAAAAAAAGAATCGATTATACATTTCAAATCCGGATATCCAATAACGTGTTATAAACTTTATACATTTTCCAGTGAACATAAAAATGAGGACAGTGTTTTGAAGTACAGAAATAACACAACTGAATGCATCGACTACACTACAAAGGCTAACTACTAAAAGGTGGACTAGGGTCTAGTCACGTTCCAGAGAGCTGGAAAGTCCTACAAACTGCCACTGAAAGGCTGGCTGGAAGACAAATCATGTCATGTTCTCAGTCTGTGTTAGCTCCTCTCCCTCTCTGAAAGGCCCAGGGTGAGAACTGTAGCTACTCACTCTTCTGCACCTCGTGGTAATAAAGGAGTAAACGATCACTCTGCTCCTTACGTGGACAACCCAGGTTGGGGTTTTCTTGGACTGCTGTTGCTCTTTGACCCATCCTAAACGCAGCTTGCAGTACCTACAGACCACTAAACGAGGTGTGGAAGCAACGGGCTACAGAACATACCTCTTCGGTATAAAGAGATATATAAAAAGAGATATATATAAAGAGAGAAGCGCTTCCACTTGTGACAACGTGGCACTGCCTCGTCCTCCTGCTTTACCCTGTATCTGCTCTCGAGCTGCAGCATAACACACACCGATGTGGCTCCGTGGCCCTAGAGCCAAATTCCACTCTGAAATAATCCGATCCGCAGGACTGGCTCTTTGGGGATAACCAAACTATTAAAAAATCCACTACGGAACCATCTTTGACACACAAACATGAACAGACACCTCCCATTCTTGTATTTGTCAGAACAGAAAAAAGAATTGCCAGCTTACCAGCGCTAAAGGAGGGTTGTGCCAAGAACGTGATGGTTTTGGACAGTGCTGGCAGCCAGCGACGGGACGGGCTGCTGGGACCCCTGCACAGGCAGGATGCTCCTGACCAAGCTCGTGGGGAGCTCCTGACAAAGCTTGTGGGGAGCTCCTGACAAAGCTCGTGGGGACAGGCTGGTCCCATGATGAGTAGAGGGTTGAACAAATGGACCGGCATCCTGAGCGTGTCAGACCCTGTTACCGAGGAAAGCGTCACCCAGTCGCCCTCAGAGCACGGAGGGGACTGCCGACATGGACACTGCTGGGTTGGAACACCTGAACAGCCTGCTATCTGCAGGTCAACATCTTCAAGAAGAGCTAAATGCTTCTCCGGCCAGGCAAACGCAGAGCGGTTGCTGGATGTACCAAGCAGGGAGTGGTTCATTTAGCTACAAGCTTGAAAACAAAGTCAATTCCAGCACCTTTCCCAAATCCAGCAGCGTCCCTTACTGCGACACAGACGTGATTATCCTGCTCTCGCTGTGCTCAGCACACTTCGAGCACTTAGTGCAATGAGAACCCTGATGCAGGCTTGGACTCAAACAAAACAGACCAGTTCCACCTATTCCCTTTTCTCCTTTTTGGCAATTATTGAGACGCAAGATCCGCATTTCACAAGCCCTAACATACATTTTTTGAAGGTGCTTAACCACAGATTTTATCAGCCAGAGCTTACTTGACCCCAAAAGCCTCGCTCCCATCCCAAGGCTTCACTGCTCCGCAAAGCAATCAAGAGATGCCACAAAGAGGAATCTTGTGAAGGGATGGGAGGTCAGAGCACTGTGGAAATTAAGAGACAACAGCCTATTTAGTGTGCTGACTGCTGCTCGCTCTGCGCTCAGCTCTTAGCACGAAACACAGCACATTTAAACAACACGGGGTTTGGGGTCGGCTTTCTATCCTGGCTGTTCGGGAGGTATTTTTTAATTTTCTGGAATCTTCAAGAAAAAACAGCCCTTTCATCCTCTGACTCAAAGACAAGAAGCCATGCTCTTGGCACCAGTGCCACACCCCACGACACGATCAGAAATCGATACGCTGCCCCTGGTGACACGTTTGAAGTGACCCTCAGACGATGCTCGAGTCAGGCAGTGGCTCTCTTCCCGAACACGCCACGTTACCAGGAGCAGAGCACGGCCCCTCCTTTCAACCGACTTTAAAACTGATTTTACAAATGCATTCCTACAAATCTGATCACAGCAGAACACGCAGTGGTTTTAAAATGGCAGGAAGTTGAATTCTAACAACTCGAATTTTGAAAGCGGTGAGAAATATGAGCAATTTTAAAAGGAAACAATAAACTTCTCAACGACAGACATCTGTGAGCTGCACACGCACACACACGCTCTCATGCGCGCACACAGCCGCTTCCTTCACTCAGTGTCAGATTAAGATTACACAAGGCAATTTTCCAGGTTGCGTTTACAACCACAACGACGAGAACAGCATTTTTGAGGTAGCTGAAGTCAAAGAGCAAACCACAGCACAAGCGAAGAAGCAGGTGCTCGCACTCACACCGAGCCCACTCTTTGGAGACGCGTTATCGTGTGCGCAGGGGCGTGTTAAGGAGGCACGTGTTCCACGGGGAATGAAGCTCAGCGGCACTGGAGAGCGGAGAAGCTGCTCTCCAGAGAAGCTGACGTTGGGAGGCAGGATGTACAATCAAGGCTTAAATCACTGCATGTCAGCTGAGCTGTGGTGACAGCCTGGTCTGTGGCCGCTCTACCGACAGCTCCGTCTCACGTGCACTGAAGCAAGTACAACTGTGGCAGTTGAAGATGTTATTACTCAGAGCTGTCTGCCCCACTTCTCTCCTAGATGCTACTGTTGGTGGAAAGGGACACGCACCCGTATCTCACCTGCTCCGGTTTGCAGCCTCGCACTCAAGTTCAAGCCCACCTCCACGGTATTACTTGCTAACAGACTGTGAAGCGGAGCAGCAGAGACACCAACCTCAGCTCCCTTCTTCGGGTGCAATAACATCTTTGCCCCATTAAGAGCGCGGAGATGTCAAACTGCCACAGCTTGAATCACCAGACTTCATCCCTCGGAGCCCTTCGCTAGCCTACGGCGACAGGAGTCGAGCCAACCTCTGGCTCAGCCACAGAACTGGATCGTGTCTCTGGGTGAAGAGAGCTCGATCCTGCCCAAACCACAAACCTGTGTGAAACACACTCATACACACACATAATGTAGTATTTTCATCAAGAAGCTTTCTACAAATCAAGTGTTTGCACGATTACTGCTGGGAGTCTTGAAGATGGGATGGAAATTATGGCAAGATGTCTTTCAAAGGTAGAAAGAAAAAAAAAAAAAATCAACCTCCTACAATTAGGTCTCTGTTGTGTAATTGCTGTATGAGAGAGATGGCACAGATGAGAAGTTGTTATTCCACTGTCTTCCTCCAGTATTCTGCTGCAACTCTGCCTGCTCTTTATACTTGCTCAGAAGATTTTTGGCTTCTTGAAGATCCTGAGAAGAGTTTTCCCCATATTCTTCTTTCAGCCACTGCCTGAACTGCAGAAATAGAACACAGACATACAACAAGATGAGACAGTAACATGAGACTGCTGCAGAAGTAATGCTCCCTCCTGTCCTACGGAATTTCAAGAGCCTTTAAGAACACAGTAAAGAAAAGCACTTCAAATATCACATCATTCAACAGCAGCACAGACTATGTAGGCAGAGAAACACACACTTGAGGTCACCGAGATCAAAAATGGACTGTAGGTATCAGGAAAGGTATCTTCCAGAACAAAAAAATTCCAGGAGCTTTAAAAAGCTATAGCACACGTTACTGCTATGAACATGAACGACACGGTAACAGCTGTAGCAGGTCCAGCTGAAGGTCAGTCCAGCTCTGTATCCTGATGGAAATGCCAAGGAAAGAAGCAGGCAGTGGCAGGGCAATAATGCTGGGAGCTTTTCCCTGGTCACTTCCTCAGCTTCCAGCAATTTCCAGCTCAGGTGCTTTCAGAGGCTGAGATGGTATCTCTAGGTTTGATAGCAACAAATGAGTTTTTCTGCCAGGAGATCCCTTTTTGAATCCATACATTTTTACCACAAGATACCTGCACGTCAACAAGCTCCATAAGCACATATGGTGTAGAAACTCTCCTTTTCCTTGCCTGGAACCTGCCGAGTGATAGCTCCATCCCACATAAACAGGAAGAGTGGAAATCACTCCTGTTCGTGTCCTCTATTCCCCTCATCTTTATAGACCTTCATCACATCCTTCTCTCTCAGTTCTTTGCCAGTTGAAGAATTCGAATACACCTAGTCATTCCTGACCATATTCTTGCTCTTCTCTGCAGAAGCAGCGAGTAGATTCAGACCCCAACTGCTCTGTCCCGGTGGGGATAACATTCATTTTTCAAGCCTTGACTTTCACAGCTTTGTTCTGTTTGGGACAGCTTTATCCATAAAGATCATTTACTAGGACACAGGGAAACAAGACCTCAACATAATCACTCCCTCCCATCCCTAGAAGATCGTAAGGACCTGAGTCAAATCTGAAGCTTCACACTACCACATGGAAGTTAGAAGATCATAAGGTCCTGAGTCAAATCTGAAGCTTCAGACTACCACATGGAAGTTTGGAATTGGTGCAAACCACGTTGTGATCTCGGTGACTACACCCCTCAAGGCTGTTTCCTCTTGTCCTATCACTTGTTCCCTGGGAGAAGAGACCAACCCCAACCGGCTCCAACCTCCTTCCAGGGAGTTGGTTGACAGCCAGAAGGTCTCCCCTGAGCCTCCTTTTCTCCAGGCTCAACAACCCCAGGTCCCTCAGCCGCTCCTCACCAGACTCGTGCTCTGTAAGACCAAGATCCAAAGGACCCCATTTCCAGAAAGCCGGTGGGATACCACCTGAGAGAGGCACAGCACAACACCCGCGCTGCTGAAATCGGAAAGCAGCTCACGCCCTGGGCAGATGGCATCATCCCACCGAGTCAGGTGTGTAAACAGACACCTGCGAAGGATGTGGTTGCTCTTAAGAGACAGTAGGAAACTACAGCCCAGCCAATAACTACAGGTGGGGAGTTCTTTTTGCAACCTACTGCCTCCCCCCCCTCAGTGACAAAAAGGCAGAATGTGCCGTCCATGGTGGATGAAAAAAACAGAGACGTTACTGTCTTTATCAGGCTATTTGCATATAGCCTTAATTGTCACTGCTGTTAGCCCAGACCAATTAGAGTAGAAATGACTGTAAGGGAGGAAGGAGACAAGTCTGGAAAGTCCCCCTCTGACTTCTGTCTCTTCAAAAATCAGTTACTCTACCATTTACACCAGTTCCAAACGATCCAGGAAACATTCAGTTAAATATTTTAAAAAACACAAATATTTACAGTTGCAAACTGCATCATGCAAAACAAGTGTTAATTTCTAAACTCTGAGCTTTCTGCAGCAGAGTGACAGGGATGGAATAAAACCACCCAACAAACATTCTTTGCCTCACATATTTTGTTTTCCAACTTTGGTTTGCCTCTGGTGTTGTTGATTTTTAAGAGGCACAACTGGCACAAAAGCCCAGAGAACAGCAACATGCTGAGCAATGGAAAACGGAGGGGACGGCCAGAGCAGGTTGTTAACATAAGTGGAAGTTACCGATCACCCACGGGGAGCAGGTCTTTTGCGTGGGATGGTCCTTTTTAGGGGTAAGAAACTAAATTTTGTTTTACGAAAACCACTTTGCAGTCTCACTGTTCCCTTGGTTCTAGTCTTACAAAACCTTCAAAGGCTAAGAAGAAAAGAAGGGTCAGATTTGAGACTGTTCTACTTATCAGAAAATAATTTCTCAAGTCTCAGCCACAGAAGGTGGAGGAAACACAACATGAAAGTCATAAAGAGAACCTAGTCTAACTCCCAGATAGCAAAGATTATGATTTCTTTCCTGCTTACTATTCCAAATGAACGTGTTGGGGAGAAACTCACTTTTTTTATGCAACCAGTACTTACAGGTTGCTGGATTCTGAGCAACTCACCCTTTAGTTTCTACCCCTCTAAAGGTGTCAGTCTTGTATTGTGTCTTAGCACACAGGAAGCAATCGCTGGACTGAGACCACAGCTGGGCAGGAGGTGTGTAGATGTTGTGCTTGATCTCTTCTCCAACACAGCATTCCCTGATACCTTCAGTTCTACCTGCACCTCTCCAGTGGAACAGGCTTGGCCAAGAAGCCACTCCCTCAGAGCAAAACCAGGGAGCTGGATAAAGCACCCGGGCCTCAAAACAATGAGAAATAGCCCGTGATCTGAGACTGGAGGTTGTCTTTTGCAGCTCACTTGTGTGTGGCTCACTTACTTGATCAACATCGTGCTTTTCAAAGTCTTGTAGCTGCCTCTGGAAGCCCATGTTAGGATTGGCACAGGACCTCGCCGCGCGGACAACAGACAGCGCGTCTTCCCAACCGAAGTCTGTGATGGTCATGATGTAGGCAACCACCAGTGTTACACTCCTGGAGACACCTGCGAGGCTGCATCAAAAAGGAAAGGCAATAAATTGAAGCTTCATCCAGCACGGTTAAAATCATCACTTCCCAACATCTCAGCAGACTGCTGTGTTCGCCACCAGGAAGAAATATTACAGTATTTGAATTAAAAAGGTTTTGGTGCTGCTTTTGGAAATGCATCAGAACAGATCTATGACAAGATTGAGCAAGCGGGTTCCGAGCGGTAATTCATATGAAGAAACTAGTATTAAGACTTCAAAAAAACCAGGGACAGTGTGTATGTTCTAAGTGAGATTTGGTTCTCAATAAGCTAGAAATAAGTCACCCACTTTCTTCCTCCTGTATAGATCAGAGGAGTGAAGACAGACAGTCCTCTCCATCATGAATAAATGCTTCAACTTCATGGGGCTGAACTGAACTTTAATTGAACTGTTGAAATGTGTATGTCTGGTTGCTTGAACTCTTTTTCAGCTGTCCATGCACTGTGCAGCTTCAGCTCTCAAGACTCCACTTTCCCCACGTGAAATGCTGGGATCAAGGAAGAATCATTCACTGTTACTGCTTTGACAGCACTGGACAGAAAACTGCCAACCACGTGAGCATAAAGAACGTGTTTGAGTTACATTTGTACCAGACTCTCTCACTTGGCATTTTGAGAACATTTTATGCTTTTGAAATGCTTCACCAATTTAAATGTGTTTTTTTAAAACTCTATCAGAGTTCAGAGGAATTATCCCTGTTTTATACAGAAGCAGACTGACCCAGCGACTCCTGCACAGCCCTATCATGAGTCAGTAGCAAAGTGAGGGTTTATGCTCGGGGCCTGTGTACAAGTCCAGTGTTCAAATCACGAGATGACTCTGATTCCAGATATAGACTCATATATGTCACTTGGCCATACAGCACAAAGGCTACAGCCAATAGCAGAGGGCAAGAAAAAACCCAGGGTGGGATTTCCTTTTCTATTCTCTACAGTCCCAGGAGCATGTCTCCAATCGGGGACTTGCTATTAAAAAATGCAACATTTGAATGCTTCAGCAGTTTGAAGGAAAAAAAAAAAAAATTAAAAAAAAAAAAAAAAATCTCTGTTCAGAGGAAATTTTTAACAACTCTGAAGTCACCAAAATAGCTGCTATAGAAACTAATAGTTTCAAATTATTTATGAAAATCATCTTTAGAAATACTGTGATTGGAACAATGGGAAATAAATAGTCAATATATCTCTAGTCAAATCAATCCTACAAAAAGTTTGGTAAGAAGAGAAGGTCAAGAAGAATCTCTTGGGCTCCTTCTGTCTCCAGGCAGCTGCCCACCCCAGGGACTAAAAAATAATGAGGCTTTAACGGCATCTGCAAGTCTTCTGGGGCCCTTCAAATAAAAGGGTCATTTCAGTCCAAGAGGACTTTGCTACAAAATGGAGATGGACGCTAACTGATCATTAAAACAAGAAACATCTAAATTGAGGCAGAGAAATGAGTAAGACGTGTTTTGAGCACGTGGTGTACGTACCAATGCACAAGGCAGCCTTCGCCTGCCAGCCGGCACTCGTGGATAAATTTGATGCTCTCTCTAAAATGCCTTGCCCTGAAAACAGAAGCAGAAGGGGAATAAAGAAAGTGCTCTATTTAGTAAAATCACTACTTAGAGAGAAATTTATCCAAAAGCTCACTTTACGTTGTTTCTAGAATTTGAAACTGAATACAGGTCCTTTGAGGTAAAAGTTAGTGTCTGCCAATGAAGCACTCGCCGGCGTTCTCCACTCTATCTCAAGAAGAAACTGGTATCTTAGGTACTATGGTGTGATAAACACTAACAAACTTTATTACGATGACTGTCAAGTCTGTATTTCAGTTCATATCTTATTCCTCTTTAAACTAGTAACTTGACCTCATGTGTCTTTGCATACGGTCCAACGTCAGATGGACAGCACAGCAACGTGAAGGGTTCTCAAGGTGTACTGTCTCTCACAGAGAGGCATCCATGGCCCACTACCCAAACTTAGGCTCAACTTTGGCTTCACCTCCTCCTTCAAACCATGTACTAGGACACATCTAAATGCTATGACTTTCTTCTTTGCAACATGAGATCTCTCCCTTTTGTCCCTGCTATGAACAATTTCTCAGCAAAAGACAAACCTGAAGGCACACTGCGCTCAACACCCATGAAACACAACGTCCTGTATTCAAGATGCTTCCCCTCTCAGGGCAAATACCATACCGCAAGGGTAAAAGCAAAAACCTCAGCCCGGCACCAGCAGCCACACAAAAATCAGGAATGCCCACATAAAAGGAAGCTTCCCTTCCTGCCCAGCAGCACAGCTGCCGATACTCTCACGACTCAAGATCTGGAGGAGGACAACAGTGATGCCACAGGGTGACTGGGCCTGTGGAACTTGTAAAAGCAACGATGGCTAAGCTGAAATATCCCAAAAGAGGGATCCCAAAGCCCAGGACTCCCTCTCCAAGGCAGTTCTTGCATCCCTGGATGCGACAAGGAGAACATAGCTGGAGAAGACTTGAGATTCCAACAACATCCCAA
The DNA here is from genome assembly GCA_013400335.1 of Eurystomus gularis. Taxonomy (NCBI): domain Eukaryota; kingdom Metazoa; phylum Chordata; class Aves; order Coraciiformes; family Coraciidae; genus Eurystomus; species Eurystomus gularis. The sequence continues at coordinate 53,719 of VZZY01024295.1, forward strand.
TCTTCTCACACATCCATCTTTTATCTTTCTCTCTAGAAAGTCTGGCCAACAGCTCAGCTCCAAGCATCAGTGACTTCACTTCAACGTCTCGCACACGTTTTGGTTAAACACTCCAATGCTTTGGTTTGAAAAATATCTGCGAATGAGCATAACACCTTTGCAAGGTACTAAATATAGCTGCCAGAGAACACCATTCTCTCAGTTTTATTTGCCCTTCCTTATTGCTGACACTGCTGAAACACCGTCAAGTGTGTTTACAGGTATTGGTGAAAATGAGAAGAGAAATAGCCAAGCTTAGAATGAGTGCTGCTCTGTAGGACCACGGCCCCTCCTCACCGTGAGTCAGAGAAAAGAAGCGTACACCCTATCAAGGTCTCCAGCAGACATAGTTGCCTAAAATAATTTCCAAAGTTATGGTACAAACCATACTCACGTGAAAACTCAGGGTGAGGAGCAGTTAGCTGTGTAGCAAGTGCCAGACACAAAGAAGAATGGCAAGTCTTACGCTAACCACAAAACAGTTGATTATCATCTCTAACAGGAAAGCACTTGACAAACGTGTTGATCTGCAGCCTTTTTGTTGGGCCGAACGATGACTTCAAGACAATTTATTACATGGTATCCGGCTTTGACATCTCCCAGCTTAATGCTGCCTCCTCGACTGCATCATCTTCACAGTGGGAAAACACCACGGGAAGAAGAACCAGTACCATGCCCCTGCCAGCACGGTGTAAAAGTTACTTGAGCTTACGTGTTGGCAAGCTGGATAATCCAAGCTAGGCTCGGGGCAGAGTCACGACCCCAGCTCTAGATGCTCACTCGTTGCTACTCGGACTTCTACGAATATTATAAAGGTTAAAAAGAAAGCGTCCAAATCAGATCGGAAGGAGCTTCTTGGTGTTTCTTTCCTTTGCCAACACAAATGCAAAGATCCACCTAAATTGCTTTCCTTAATAGGTTATCTGGCTTCTGTACTATCACCGCTAACAGCCTGACTGGTGGAGGTTAGTTCCTGAGAAGCACGTAGCCTGAGATCATTAGCTGGAACAGGACAGGAAGGGAAGATTTTATTTCTACGGAATTAACTTTTTAGCAACGGGTTCTATAGAAGATGACATTTCTGGAGAAGTCAGTGGCCCAAGGTAAAATTCTCACAGCCCAGGGAAAACACTCATTTAACACCTTGGAAGCACCTCGAGTCTCAAAAGCAACCACTTGATTCCTCTGCTTGGTAAGGACAGAACATGGGAGTGGAAACAAGCTTTTGAGGCATGTTAGTGAGCACCCACGTGTTGACAGGGGAATCCCTGCAGCATTTCCCTGGCAATTCATTCCTCCGAGGAACTGAGCGCCGCTAAACAAGCTCAGCAGGAGGAAATGCACATTACACACATAAGAAACCAGAAGTTTCCCTCACAAAAGTGGAGCTGAAGCAAATTAAGAGCTTGCGGTCCCAAAATCCAGTGGGTAAAGGCTTTCAGTTGGACCTTATCAACCTGCCAGCAGTTGCAAAGTAGCAGCAAAGCTCCAGACAAACTTGATGTTGGGAAAGAGAGAAGACAGCAGCGTGTCTGGTCAGTCGTGCCTGTTATCCATCGCTAAGAACACACAATGACTTGCAATAGAAGATGCTGCTTTGGTTTTTCCTGACACCACCAGAAATGCCTCTTTTGAAAGAAGAGGGTAGATGCACCAAGATGTTGCACGGGGACCAATTCCCTGCACTGCTCCCCAGCTCTGCTCCCTCCTCAGAGGGCACAGGCACTGCTCCGAGGTCAAATCCTCGCCAACTGAACAAGGACAGAAGGTTGCATGTGCAGAGCAAGCAACGTTGCTATTTGTGAGCATCGTGATTTGATTTTACTTGAAGATCTGGACCGTATAAAGCAAAAAAAAAATTTAAAAAAAAAAAAATAAAAATCGGTTACTCATCAAGTTTTAGTTTAAGTGATCAAATGTATCAGTATTAGAAGTAATGACGTTTGTTTGCAACCACCTGATACCAAAGCAAGTATTTTAGATGCCTGCAGCATAACAGAAACAATACTCATGCAAATATTGTATCTTCTTACTGAGGCTTTCAGAGCCTTGGTACCGTGCCAGACAGCTCAAGCACCGGAGGTGGTTTTTCAGTATAACTCCCTGATATTTAACAGGGAGGGAGGGGTTGAGCTGCACACCAATTAACGTTCATCACAAATGCCATCTTTTCTATTTCCATTCCCATTTGATCCAGATCTCTAATAACACAGGGAGCAGATTTGCAGAACGTTTTCAGGAAGGCTACAGATCTCAGCATAGCAACAAACAATTAATACGGCAACGTGTGAATGTTTACCTCTAATCTCCTATTTTTTTGTCCTTCCCTAAAGGATATTTTTTACATTTATTTATTTTTAAGTGTTAAGGCCACAAGAGCTGTCCCTGACAAAGGCACAGCTAGCCATCTACCTTTTCATTACAGACCTGCCTTGAAATGCAGGGGTTTGGAGTGGTTTTTTGTTGTGGGCTGAAGGGTGGTGGTTTTTTCCCTTCCCCTAAAAATCACACCAAAAATGCAGAATGAGAAATCAAATCACCACACATCAAATGCCACGCTGGAATCTTTCTAAGGTATGAGAAACACATACTCTAAAAATATCCCCTGAAAGCAAGAGCCGGAATATCACTGTGATGTGAGACAAAAGCATTGCTGCATTTCCTTCCGTACTTACCAGGCCTCTTTCAACTACTTGTTTCTCTACAGAACCTGGTAGCAGGATGTGGCTGAAACCCCCCTCACCTCTCTCCAACATAAACAGTGAGCTCTAGAAGAAAGAGTTGGTCACCATCCAAGTTCTCTTACAAAATCTATTCTGATTTCTCTTTGGAATCAAGACTTGCTCTGCTCAATGGTTCAAAACACTAAAACCCAGGGCTAGAAAACAAGTGGTTCATGGATGTTAGCGGAGATGAGGAAGAGCGAGGCTGGGACACCCTGGTTTCAGCAGGAGTGTCCAGAGGGCAGGAACTCCCTGCCATCCGTGCCAGCCTGTGGCTAAGAGCAGCAGGGCCTCCTGAGGCAGATTCAAGAAGTCCAGAACAGATCGTTGCAGATCAGTTTGCACACTTGATCTCGAAGGTCCACTACGAGGAATTTATTTCAGCCATTGAAGCACGAGGCTTCAGACCTCTCTCAAATATTTGCATTTTGTTCATGGCTGGAGATACTGCTAATAGAAAAAGAACAGCCAGGCAAAAAGACTTACAAAAACAAGGCCTAGAATAAACTGGGACTAAATAAGGAGTAGACTCTCTAAGGAATTCCTGAAGTTTAAGGCCAGAATTGGAGCGTTTACACCCTGAGCCTGCTACAAACCCTTACACACAGAAAGCAGGGTCCGAACCAAAGTGTCTGGAATAGCATGTTACTATGTTTTCTTGCTGCAGTAAAAACCACATCTGTGTAATAGTTGAGAGAGAATCAGATCTTTCAGCTCATGGTAAATCAGGCATCACACAAGTACTGAGGGATTTCTGGGGGGCTCACGATTTATTTTTACAGTAAACTTACAAGTTCTGCGAGGGCGAGTCAGCGGCAGGAATGCACAAATACTTCACTCCCTGTGTAAAGAAGAAATGAGAAGAAATTAATGAGAAGAATGAGAAGAAAATATCCAAGTGAAATGCATTTATCTACCTCCATGCTCCAGGCTGGTGCAGTTGTATTGACCTTGAGGAAGGCACGTCATTATTCAGACAAGCAGAGATCATCTCTACGCAGCCAGGTTTTAAAACATTTTCACATCTGCTTTGCTGCTGGGACACCAGCACCTCACTTAGTCATGCTTATCCCAAGGCCCAACAGCAAGCCTTGTAAAATAGAAGCATCTTTACTAAACAGGTGTCAACCTCTTTCAAAATCTCCTTCTTACATTTCTAGTAGAATTCACCTGCATCTTCTCCTGTCCTTCCCCTTCTCTAAACAGACGCTACAACCTAAGACTGTGATAAGTGATTTCTTTTGACCTCATGCAATCATTTTTATTTACCTGGTTGATAAACCAAACAAAGTGCATTCCTGAGAAGAAACACGTCTGTTGTATGGGGTTTATTTTTTTTTTATTTTGGGGAAACTTCAAGAAGGACAACCGTAAAACTCAAGCGTTTTCTGCCAGTTAGCCTTGCTTTCTTAGTCAGCTATCAAGATAAGTTATGAGATCAATTAGGGAAGTTAGATAACCATTTCTGATGCATTAAAAATGTCACTGGGTGTATATTTAAAACAATGCTATAATCACACACTACTGCTTTGCATTGTCGATGCTTATTTTAACTGTCATTTTCTTTTCAAAGCTTGTGTTGCTCCTATGAGTGTTAAGAAAAAGAATGCTTCTGAAAGCATATTTAGCTAACTTCTCAAATAGGACTTCCAAGAATATCGGTTGCAGCTCAGACACACAAAAACTAAATCATTCACTGGGAGTCTTTCCACTTATCTCAGATGCAGAGTTATGAGTTTTTCAGATGTCCTTGCGAAGATAAGGATTCACCGCAAAAGGTCCACCATAAAATGCACCTTCATTTATCCTTCTCTAACAATGCAAACCCCTGTGGTAACCCTGCATGTTCCACAACACACATGGGAAGTCACACACTGATCTAGAAGAGATCCTTTGCCAACAAGGTAGAACACAACATGCATCTACCTGGCATCTCATTTGCCAGATGCAGTGAGGAGTGAACTTATCATTGCTCAACTGTGGTGGCTACCTGAGGCAGCATCTCCTCCAACACCACCTTTGCTTTGCTGGCTCAGAAACTGCTCTTTAATTTCCCTCACATGCACTTTGTAGCTTCACTTGCCATCCCACACCAAAGAGCAATCCCTTTTATAAGAGGTTGGGACATCAGTACCATGATGCACCACCACGCTAATCCTCTGCATGATACCTCAACCCACCAAAACCCCTTCAGCCAGTGTCATCTTCACAACCACACAGATCTGAGAGCTTGCCCTGTCCCCACCATGCTTTACCAGACCTCCTCGCTCTGCCAGACCATCCCAATCTGCCACAACCACAGCAGAGATGTGACTATGGCTTTCTGGTTTGGGGCAGGCAAAGTCTGAGTGAGGAAGGCCCTGCAGACACTGCTAGGCATGGAGATGGAAACGTGGCGGTGTCTGACAAGGGAGAAGGTGCCAGCAGGACAACACCAAGCCAGGGACAGCATGTGAGAGCTGCGGGGAGGGGGAAAATGGGAATGAGGTCAGTTTGCAAACCAAGAGGCAACAGCATCAGTCAGTAACAGTTCTTCCTGCCTTGTATCAGGAGAAGGGGGATCATCCAGGATGGCTCCACAGCCACGAGCTGATCCACAGCAGCTTGCACAGATACATTCATTTAGAAAGCCAACATATCAACAGGCTGCTAAGCCGAAGACAACAGTTACATTGCAACAGATTAATTACGATAATAAGCATCTTGTATGATGCATCTGAGAGGTTTATCTTGGACATTAGTATCGCTTCAAATGAGTCACTCCAGTAGAACGAGGGCCTGTGACCTGAAAGTAAATTTACATGCTCTTCTTTCCCCCAAACCACTAACTCTGCACCACACCAAGGGAAAAAGCCAGGAAGAAAACTGGGGGTAGGAGATGGGTTAACTCCAGAAGGTTCGCGCCTGCAGCACACACTGACGCAAGCCGTTCCACAGATTTCAGGAGCTATGGCACATGCCAAGCGCTCTGCGCAGGCTGAGTGCAGAGGGGCTTTCAGATTGTGCTCACTTGAAAAGCAGAAGTAGCACCAGCATAAGTTTAAGACCCACAATGTTCTTTTTTTTGTCATGGCTGGCTAGTTCCCACTACCGCAAGCAAGCATGAAACTAGCCTGTGAGAGACCGCACGTGGTGCTGAATGGCTCATCCAGAGCCTGATCCTGGAGGTCTGCAGCCCTTACACCTTCCAGCGAAGCCCACAGTGCACTTCCCACCACTGTGCTCACCAGTGCTCAGCATCAGCCCATAAGCTTTATTAATACAGCCTCTCACACGGAAAATGGCTAAAGTTACCAAAAATGTTTGGTATTTTGACCAACGCATGTTGCTTGCATGGTGGTTTTGGAAGGCTGTGGTGATGGACTCCTCCCTGTGAGGAAATAATCACACACTCAACTCAGAAATAGTTAGAGGTGGGATTTCAAAAGTACCGAGCAGTGACCTAACCTGACTCCCACAAAAATCAACAGTGAAACTCTCAGTGACTTCGACACAGTTTGGCCAGAGTTGGTAACTCCTGAGGATCCCACCCTACCATCAAGTTTTGCTTCTCTTAGTGGAAATAATAATGATAATAATATGACCAAATACAACCCATCGTAATCGGGTACCTGAACTACAACAACGACACAAGGTGGTATGGAGCAGGTATTCACCAACGAGACTCGGGGGATTTTCCACGTAGATATTCATATGTTGGTTGCTGGAATTAGCCTTTCCTCACGTATGCTGGATAGATGTTCTTCTTTAAACATACTGGCAATAAATGACAGTGGATTATTGAACCCTGCTGCCTATAACTGTTCTTTAAAAAACCTAACTACCTAGGATCATAATATTATTTGTATATTTGTGCCCCAAGACACTGCGGTCCTTCCTGTGCACATACCCTGCAGATAACATCTAAGAACTGTCCCAAAGGGACCTTTCAAAGCAGAACGGTTTATGCCAACTGAACAAGCAGATGCCTACAACATGTCAGATGGGTGCCAGCCTGCGCCGACGACAGGGGCATCACTTATTACCTAGCAGTCTGCCTGCCATTCTGAATCTGCAGAGACCTAAGAAGGAAGCAATCACTGAAGCAGCAACTAAACCAGAGTAAGTTACATCAAAAGATTGCGGAGGGGTCCAGCAGAGCAGCCCCTCGTGGAAACTTCAACAGGCTCCAAATCTGTACCTCACCTGCAGCTTCCTTACATTCACCTCAACCTAGCTGCAGATGCACTATCCAAGGTTGAACCAAAATAAGGATGGGAAAACAAATACAAATTTGACGCCAACCGTATTGAAGGCTTTATCCTATTTATTAATTTATTTTTAAGTTTACCCTGTTTCGTTCCCTAGCAATGACAATTCTCTAGAAATTACTCAGTGGAGGAAGGACAGAACAACTCAAACCAGGCACTGCACCACTTCACTTGCGCACGCTAAATTAGGTGCCACGGAACAGCTGCTCATCCCAAACCGTGGGATTTGTTCAAAGAGAAAAGCTTGCAATTATAAAAACTGATGAAGAGAGAAATACTATTTTAAATCCCCCATGAATGCACTCACTTTATTGAATACTGCTAATATACTGTTATTCAAACATTTCCTCAGCTGACAGCTGTCAATCGTCTTATCTCTCCAAACAAGCTTTTTCCCAGATTCCTCATTTAAAAAAAAAATAAAAAAATAAAAATCAAAACAACCATTTATATTAAATAGAAGTTCTATATGTTCCATACATATCACATGTGTTCAAACCCAAGCTCCTGGGCCAACGAGATGCTGAACACAGTGTTCTTCTGCTCCTCTCAATTCTCCAGCACTTGCCACTTACCCTTTTAAATCACGGCTCCCTTTCCTTCCTCCATCCATCACCTTCCCCACCAAACACCCACACCCTCCACGCACACATTGCTCTGAACCTTTTCCCTACTATGACCCTACCTGATGACCTCATCAAATAAAAGCAGCACTCCCATTTCTTTTGGTCTATTTAAGATTACTCCCCCAAAATTCAGTAAAAATAAAATATAATTTACTTTTCTGTTTTCTGTTTCAGCAGACAACCACCAAAACTAGATTTCTGTCTCTCTTAGGCCCTGAAACTAAATGCTACAGTTAAACCGATACAGTGAGAGCTAACAAAACTAGAGCAAGTATTCAGATTTCAAGACTGCCAAAGCTGAAACAAGCGAGAGTTTAGTACAATTTCTAAAATTCACTGTTATTTGAGAAACAATGACAATTGTACAATTCCATCACAGACTCTAGAACCAAGCCAGTTCTGCTGCAGTGAATCTCTTTGGTGTTACAACCGAAAGGGTTTAGGCGCACACCTATCCGTGCAGAGGTTTTACATTACATTGCAGTCAAGGTATTCATGGAATTGCAACCATTTTCAAATTTCTAATTATTTTAGAGGTCGATTTACTAAGATTGGAAACTGAACTGTCACCTCACATTTGGACAAGTCAGTAAGACTGCACAACATCACCTTCCTACAATCACTAGCTTTAAAAAAGGTAATTAAATCTTTGTTATTAAACCCACTATTTCATGAAGGGCTCAGGAAACAACAGTCCTGTTTAAGGAATGCTCTATTTCTATTCTACTTACCTTAAGTCTCTTTAAAAACCTAATTTTAACTGAACTTGTAAAAGCTGGCATTTGGGTTTTTTTAGTAGGACACGCAGAACTTTGCAGTAGCAGAATGACACATCCACAAGCGCTACATGCCAGATAACGGGCAGTGACTGAGAAGAGGACCACTAAAGAGCACGCACAAATTCAATCACACGATGCCACGAACGACTCCGACCCTGAGCAGGGTACGGTGCAAGGAGATAAATGCAGCACCTACAGGCATGTTTGCTCCTTCACCATGATCAAAGACGTTCTGAAGTCATTAAGAATGATGCTCGGTGTGATTACACCTTAAGTCATACTCACATACAGCTTTCCGTGAAAGAAAACTGCCCAACGAATTTTCTATAAACCTCTAGCAGAACAGCGTGTGTGAGAATAAGAGAAAAAGACTAAAAATGCTACTCGTTATTTCAGGTTTAGTGGGTTTTCCAAGTAATGTTCTTTTACAAATGTTCTTCAGAACATTGTCCCCACCACTGCTGTATAGACATTTCTGAGGTTCTAGTGAGCACTGGAAACCTAAATCTAAAGCTTCAGATTGTCAAAGGCAAGGAGAGGGTGGAAAGAACCTCAAATGACAAAATTTCTGTTCTCCAAGGGCAGGGTGTGGGGGAACAGGCTGACAAAATAAAAGCCAGTTTAAAAAGAGCAGGATTGTATTTTTGGCATTAAGCCTGTCTATTTAAATTTATGTAAAGATACCATCAACGACTTCCAAGAAATTTTTTTTAAACCTAACCCCCTAAACTTAAATTTGTCAACCCAGATGCAAATAGAAAACCTCCAGCACCTGGCAAGTTCTTTCAGGTTAGTCAAAAACCATGTGTTAATTTGAGTCGCCACATCAACAGATGAGGGCAGGAGGACTTATTTTTGTTTAGGGGCATTTCAGAAAAAAAGCTAAAGTGGGAAACAGCCGGCACAAAGCTTCCTCAAGCCAAACCAACAGCAGGTTATCAAGGGTTTTGTCCAGTAATGCACCAAACTGAACCCGCTAAACTGAAAACCGTTCAACCGTTTGTTTGTCCTTTCAGTTACTTTCCATAGCAATCACCATTGGTGCCGATTTTGTTAATGACTCATAGAAAATACATTTGTGTTTCAGCAAAAAACAACCACTAATTGACTCTAGCGAACAACACGCTCAGGTTTGGTTTTGAAAAATATTCTAAATGAAATTGAAATTGCATGAAGAATACGAGCAAAAGAAAGTGGGATGCAATAGAATTGATACATTTGGTTTGTGTTATCTTGAAAAATACCATAGTTTTTACAAGTCCTGGGTTGTTTTGCAACATTTGTTCATGGTTTTCTTAGCAAGTAGTGATACTTTTGAAGTCTGGGATCATTAAGGCTGGGACGTGCTTAAAGTCCTCCTTTGCCACCTCTCCTCTATCACCCTTCAACATTTCCCTCTTGTAATTTAAGGAAGGATTTTACTTTACTTGCACAAATTGCTGCACATATTATTACTAATTCTGAACTCCAGCTCTAACCTGGCTCACCTGAAGGAATGCAGAGTGGGAGAAAACACTAATGCGTTCACACTAAAACGTGCTTTATCTCTTTGAGGACACACCAAGAATATCTACAGCTGAGAGGAAGAGCCTTGTTCATCTGCCTTGACTAGATGATGTATTCAAGCCCCCGGGCATCCCACCTGCCTCCTTCTTTCAGGGGATGCTGGAATATCATCACCACACCTCTGGAATATGCTGATGTTACGAGCATGGATTACACACTCTCCACATCATCTCCTCTACACAGAGTGAGTCAGAGCATCTGCTCTGTTCCGGTCAGCCCTGTATCCAACCAATGAGGAACACCAGGCATTCATGGCTCTAAACATCTCTGGTGCAAACAGCTTGCCACTGAAAGCGTCCAGTGGCCCTTGTCCTCTCCTCCCTGCCTTTGACACTACAGGAATGTGCTTCCCCTGACACGGCCGGTGCATGCTGAGCAACTCCAGCAGTCAACTAACTCAGAGCATCACCACAGCAGCCTCTGCCAAGGGCACCTCATGATGAAGGCCTGGCCTGACACACTTTAAAAGCCACTTTGTGGAAGTCTCTTGGAGGCTTTAGTGGGCTACCATTGTCATTTTGGAAAAATTACTCAGAGCTCGCAACTTCACAAGCGGAGCCAATGCCAGACAGGGCATTACTTCAAACTAGAATTGTCTGGTGCTGCTACACCTGAAAGAAAAATGGTAGCTATTTTGCTCAGCATGGTCTTCTGAAACATCTCATGAGGGGAAACCCTTACCATGAAAAGGCAGTGAAACATCACAGAAGAAAGTTAAGTTTTTTATTAGAAGAAGCTCTTGTACGCTTCCTCCTGATGGGAGCACAAAGGCTGAAAATTGACAGCTCCCAATCCTGACGGGACAAGAGCTTAGCACTGTAGATCACAGAATCACAGAATCACAGAATCGTTAAGGTTGGAAAGGACCTCCAGGGTCATCAAGTCCAACCTTTCTCCTAGCATCTCTCTAACCACTACACCATATCCTCAAGCACTGCATGGAAATGCAACAGTCTGACTTGGCTAAATTATTAATTTGCAGAGCTGATCTTTATACAACAGCAACAACTCTGGATCCATACCCAGCAGGGAAGCCTCTCATCATGTCGTCAAGATGTAGTTTTCACATATGAACGGCCTCCTACAGCTCAAGACTCCTGCACGCTATCCAACATCAGAACATGGTTTTAATAGACTGGCGGCTCTCACTTGTGAGCAGCATCTGCCCAGAATTAGTATATGTTTTGGTTTGTTTTTTTTTTTTTTAAAAAAAAGGTAGGGCTGGTTGGTTTCCCAATATTTAGCTATTTTGTGTTGAGCAGTTACATGCTTTTGAGTCCAGACAAATGCTTCTGGACTGGAGTCTGTGTGAGGATATTTGTTTGGATGACAGAACCAAAGCACTAAGGCAGCTTTCAGCACTCCCAGAGTTATCAGCTGGGGATGCAACACAGGAATTGGGCAACCGTGAGAGAAAGACACAAGTTTTTACCAACTGGTGATGGAAAGGATTAGAAAACTAAGAGGAGACGAGGCTATTCCCCTTCAAAGCTTCAGCAAGAGCTCCCCCAAAAGAAATCTCATCACATTAAGTGCTAACAGCAGGCACAAGAAGTTTCTAGAGCAAAACCCCAAATAACTGCAAAAATACTATCCACAAAGGACGCTAAGCAGATGACTTGCATCGTGCCAGAGCTGCCAGTTCAGTTCCTCCATAGCTTAATTTTCTTTCCTTTTCTAAAAATCCACAGGTATAGTCGAAAGATCATCTGCAAACACACAAGACTATCCTGCCCACCTACAACTGCAGTAAGATTTAAAACATCCAGTCAGGCTTAAAAAATATGAAACGAGATTCCACATGTTAATGCATTATCCGTACTAGGTCTGCAGGCAATGACCACTTGATCTTAGAAACAATGCTCAGATTTGGACAGGTCTTTGTCCATTTAGCTCTTCACCTTCCTCCAAAGGTCTGGATTTACCAGCCAGTCATACACATGTTATTTTTTAATTCATAAACCTGATCCAGCACCTCCTCTTGTCATTTCCCCAGCTGCAACTTTCTCATCCTCCACACCTTACAGAACAGGTATATCAGCATCCAGCTGAGGTAAAACCGGTGCACAGAAGTTATACAGCTTCTCCAGAGCACCCTTCTTTTGCTACAACTTCTATTCCTCACATTTACCGGTTCTGTTCCAGTTAGAGCATATTTTTGTTGTCTGTATTTCTGTATTCTATTAATGTATTTGACTCTTTACTCAGGCAGGATGGAAGATTGCTCTAAAAGATCAGCACAGATCTTTTTAGCTGTGCACTTCTCTTTCCATTCAGCTTCTTAAACACTGAGTATTTGAAACCCTGTTTCTACTCTGATTAAAATTTTAAAATTTGCAAGGGAAAAACTATAATTCTTTATAAGATCTCCTAGCCCGTGAAGTTTTATATTTTCAAAGATATAGCTCACTGAAGCTGTGTTGGCTGTGCAAGCTGACTGACTGGACAAGAAAGATGCCTGGTTCAGCCAGCAATTGGCTCTTCTCTACCTCCCATCTCAACACTTATTTAGGTAGTCATCAATTCAGGAAAAAGGGGAGGAAAGCCACTGCTCTGGAGATAGCACGTACCAGATTTAAGATGGTATTGGTCATGGCGTCAGAATAAAAAAAAGACAAAAAACCACACTAACCATCCTCCATAGGTGCTCTGGTTAACTATGCAGAATGAAGGGGGGAACATAACCTAAAAAGCTAGTATTTGAAGAAAGTTAGAGAAAAAGAGTGAATGTTTCACAGGCATCACAGAGGGTTCTCTCAGCAGCCAGAAGACATTATTGCAACACTCAAAAAAAAAAATAATCTATGCAGTGCTTTAAAAAAATCACTCTTTCTGTTTGGAGAAGAAATCCCACAAATGGTAAGATCTGAAACAGAACCCTCTGGTACCTGAGTGCCACAGGGACACAGATCAGCTAAACACGAAACAGAATCCTAAAAGTTAGGACAGCTTTGGTACTGAGCAGAGAGACAGCAATACCCCCAGCCCCCAAACTGGGCATGTTTTGTTGGGATTTCCTTTACTTATGCTTCATCCAAATGACTTTAATTGAAACTATCACGCTTACTGATAGACTCTCTCCTCATCTGAAAAACACAACACTAAAAGTAAAACAAAAAGTATTCTGTAGCAACAGAAAACAAAGAAAGAAAACCCAACAGGCACGTAGAAGCGGCACACACACGAAAACCTACTCTTAAGTTGTCTGTGAACAACTGAAAGCTTTTGTGGCCAAAGAGAGCCCAGGAATGCCCAGGCAAACCCTTGTTGATTTAAGATCTCCGTTACTGTAATTGTGGTGTCTCCAACACGAGCGCAGCGTACAGAGCTTCCTGTGCTAGAGCAGTGGGCAGCCTGGCAGTGATAATCCTATAAATAAATCAATGCCAAAGGACTCCACAACCACTGGTGATGGGGTTCAGACACTTACTAGATCAAACCTCTGGTGCAGGTCAAGAGCAACAGCAAAATTACTGGTAACTGCCAGATGTGTGGTGGACCGTGTGAAAGAAGCTGGTCGTTTCAGTCCGTTTCCTGATTGATGGACAGGTGTCTGCAGTGCACACAACAGTCACCGCAAGTGGCACCTCAAACATCTCAGATGGACCAAGAACTGTGAAACACTCTGGCTGTAAAATGCAAAGCTCAAAGACCTCTGTAACACAGCCTTACACGCAAAAATGGTGCATAGGAGTTCTACCAAGAGACAGAGAATCACAGACTGGTTTGGGTGAGAAGGGAACTTTCAAGCTCATCTAGTCCAACCCCCGTGCAGCGAGTAGGGACACCTTCAACTACAACAGGTTGCTCAGAGCCCTGTCCAACCTGACCTAGAATGTTTCTAGGGATGGGGCACCTACCACGTCTCTGGGTAACCTGGGCCAGGCTATTGTCCATGAAGATATTAAAAAGCACTGGTCCCAGTACAGACCCCTGAGGAATACCTGTCACTAATTTCCATCTCGACATTGAACTGTTGACCACTACCCTCTGGATGCGACCATCCAACCAATTCCTCATCCACCATCTATCTATCAAATCCATATCTCTCCAATCTAGAGAGAAGGATGTTGTGGGAGACCATGTCAAAGGCCTTACAGAAGTACCGACAGACGACAATCTGCTATAAACACTTACCTCCCACAGCTTGCAAAGAAAGCTTTGTTTAATGAAGTATTTGTAGCATTTCCTAGAGGTTGACTGTGAAATACCTGAGATAAAATATCGTTAGCAAAAGACAAATGCAACTGCTGCAGTCCAAGAAAAGGCAACTTTTTACGGATGACCAGTGTTCACATAAATACACACACAGAAAACAGGGCATCCCAGGGAAAAAAAAGGAAACAAAAGACTCTCATATCACTGCAATTCCCTGTTTAAAGGGCCGAATAACATCAGATAATTTCTGAACACAAATGCAAGCCCTCACTTTCCACAAGCGAAATCTGGGGAGACGGGGATGAGGGAGGCACATCAGGAAGGTGTTCAAGATGTAGACAAAAAGGCAGGAACATAACCTAAGGTACGTTTTCTAGACCCCTGCTCCTAAACAGAAGCGTTTAGTTGCCAACAAGCACCAGAACACAAACGATAAAGTAATTCATAATCAGCTCAGTTCCCAAACAAAGGGAACTTGCAATCCCCAACCGTTGTTTTCCAGCCACCGGCACATGAAGGAGTATGTTGCATGCTGACAAAATAGAATGCACAGCTGGAGAAACGTTCTTTTAGAAGCAGAGGTGAATAAGGTCCATCCTCAACCATGCCACTGTAACTTTTGAGATACTACTGGGAACAGATCTGGGTAAATATCACCCTTCTTGTCTTCTGTGGCGGCAGCCAGAGGAAGAAATGGTGATGTGGGTATATTTAACCCACAGAAGCCCCCAGAGCTCTTTATCATGCAGCCTCAAACAGAGGCACCTCCACAAAGCAAGGAGGTGCTATGTGGGCAGCCAAAGCTGCCACCACCACAAGAAACACTGGCCTGAAGTTGCAGCTGATCTGTGCCATCATTAAGTCTCCCTACACTTCTAATCATGATAATAAAACAAGGCAAGCTTCTATTCATTCTAGAGAACAGCATCCTAGAGGAAAAGTTCCACCTCCCTTACTCAGTACAACTGGTTATCTCCTCAACCAGGAGCACTCCTGAAATTCAGTATGTTTCAGAGTTAACAAGCATCAGGCACAACAGAAGTCAAACTATAATGAAGTCAACATCTAAAGCTCTGTTTCAGCACACTTCTAAGTTCTAGGTCCACACTAAATTCCTCATTAACTTGAGTTTGGTTTTAACCGTGACATACTAGGGCCACCTTTTGTTCAGCTCTCCTACTGACGTGCCTGGGAGAGGTGGAAATTCTGCAGTTTAAGGACTGAATCCATTACATGGAGAGAATGAAAAGCAGAGATTCCCAGCAGCATCTGAGGGGTAACACCACCAACTGCATTAACCACTATGCTGCCATATTTCATGCGAAGGGGAATGCAGGGAAGGAACAAACAAACTTAAGGGGACAGCAGCTTCCAACATAAATCAGGTAGCAGGACTTTAAGGTGTAGCAAAGCCCAGCCAAACTCCCCTCTGCTGTATCAGATGTATTCTATGAGGGAGCACTGGTTCCTCCCATAGTCCGGCCTAAATAAGGCTATTTTACACGGAAGAGGACTGCAAACCTCTTACACAACCATCTGCTATAAAGACTCAAGAAAGGGGCCCAGGTGCAGAGGAGGGTTGGCACTGGGGAAGGGGGAGTAGGAATGTTGTTAGTTATGTGATGCCTGAACTCCACACAGAAGGAAACTTACCTTTACTGTATTAAATTAACAACACAATCCCAATAAATTAACCCCAAGGTGACTGTAGCAGTCAAGTGCAATGTAAGGATTTACCACGGAGTCTCCCATGCCTCTTACCTCGAGCATAGGGCGGGCACTGTCGTGGATTGAGAGAATGTGCGTAATGTTATTCTTACTCAATTGCTCTACATCTCGGGCATCTGCGATAAAGGGGGAAAAAAAGAAAAAGAATTTCTTTAGTCTCTTGAAATAGCCCGCTCCCCTTTCCATTGTGCATGTTAAAAATCACTCGTTATTGGTGCATTTCTTTTTGAAGCTTCACAAAGTAAAGCAAAACCCCAAATGCAGCTGTTCTAGAACACCATCATCTGAGTGGGTAACGAGAAGGCACATTTCTAACTCCAAAACAAATTATATACTATATAAAGAGTAAGCTTAAGTGACTCAGGAATGTGTTCTTAAGTCAGAAGTTTCATGTATTTTGCATCTGAAATATAAGCCTGTGCACGCCTGTGTGCAGGTGATGGCCATCTGAAGCAGCAGTCAGAGCTGTACGAGAACTCGCTTACCTCCTCTCTACCCACAAATCTCCCTGCAGGAGATGTTTTTTCTCTTGGGAGATAGACCTTGTGATATCCAGGTCCAAGAAGTGAAGCCAACCGTATTTGCTCGAATTGAGGTTTTCATGGGCAAGTCAAAACGATAACTAGATTCTTACTTCCTGTGGACTAGTAGGTAAAAATGAGCATTTAGCCAATACATACCAGAATGCCTGAAGAGAGATCGAGATGATAAAGATACTGAATGTATGAAAAAGCAAAATTGCTACAGAAAGGAAGCGCAGTTGTGAAAAGATGGTTCCTAGACCTGTACCCAAGGGGTTTCAAACATTCAAAACTGGAAAGAAAACTGGGGCGACTGAAAATTTGAAGCTAGATATTGTGAAAGCACAGGTTTGTTTCTATGGGAAAGAAGGTAAAACAGATTATCTGTCATCGGCGAGCAACTTCCTCCATACTAAACCATCAGCACACCAGAAAATGACCTCAAAGACCCACTAATACAGGTAAAAGTTAGTTTGCGTCCATTTACTTCTGACCTTTTCGCTTGAGACTGGCACAGCACACCAAGGCAATTACAGCAGAGGTTTTGTGTGGTGAACACCTGCCTGCCAAATCTGCCCGTACAATCTGTTCACAGTAGCCTGGTTGCACACAAAAAAAGAGCACTGACCACAAAGGTTTCAAACCGGCTCTCTCTAGGTACAAAAATAACAATAGCATCACCTGTGCATTCTTCATGTACGTGCAAGAGTTCAATTAGCATCTCTTGCTTCAGCTTATTCCACTCCGCTATAAAGTTTCAATGCCTTTTCTACATCACAAAGAGGAACTGGACATTTAATTATGCTGCCCCATAGACAAGATCCACGTACGGGCAGTAACAGGCAGTAAAATTTAACCCTAATCCAAGCTTCTCTAAGGCTAATAAAATGAAGAATCAGAACTGCACTGATTTCACTTGCTGCTGGTCAAGCCTGCACCACCAGCTGCCTAATCCTTCAGGAGAGAATTAACACAAATTCCATCTGAAACGGAACAATCAAAATTTCCTAGAAATCTCCGTTTTGGAGCCTGCTGGCTGGAACTCGTGGTGCTAATGCCTACCTAGGGCAATGGGACCCCCATCTCTAATTATCAGTGTGGCCCACAGGGTAAGAAATGGCTTGTCACAGAAGGCGAACAGCTTTAAGCTGAGATGCAATCCAAATTAAACATCAACTGCTTTGAACCAGTCTGAAAGGCCTAATTGATACAGAAGAACTCTGAAGAACTGAAAGATTTTAGTTCTTCAGTTACCCAAGGACTTGGGCTAAAGGAATTTCGACAAGTCAGAACTATACAGGAAGAAGGTGAGATTTCAGATGTTCCTAGAAATGAGCTATGCCAGACCTACATCCCAGGGTAAACCAGCAGGTCCTTAATATACAAACAGCAATCTAAATCACAGAAGTACAGGAGGGAAAAAAAAAAAAAAGGTTCCCAGCCAACGACTGTATTATCTGGATCTAAATTTTAAACAATTCACAAAAGGGAAATTCCCCTGGTTCCCCTGGCACCTGCCCTGAGTTTCTACAGATACTACAGACAAAGCTATTTAAACAGCAGTACACATGAGATACCCTGTCACCCACTGCCTCGTACCATAAATCAGAAAAAAAAATTAAAGGGTTATGCAAAGGACAGCCACATGCAGGCTCACTTTTTGAGGTCACAGTGTGAAACACTCCATTTCCACAATTAAAGATGAAAGAAACCTCTCAAGTCCATCTTGTGCATCCCTGAAAGGTTCCTCAGATGCGGCATTATTCTGAACAGTAGGTTACCCAATATTGTTTCATAGAGCAAAACGCTTCTCAGCTGATGCGCGCTTTTGAGTAGAGCCTTGAGAAGCCTCTCTCCTCACTTAAAAGGACACAATTCACACTGGGAACTCTTCCTCTCTCCCTCTCACACCCATATTTAGCTTCTTTTCCCTCAATTTCATTCTACAATTAAGCCACAGCAATGACTGATGGGCTCCAGTACTCAAGTGATGAAGTCTCAGATGTACATACAAGCATTCTCACTCACTTCAGCATTCTAGTACCTCCATAGCGATGCAAGGTGAGGAACAGAGGTTTCTCCCTTAGCAGAGTTAGATGGGAAGAAAGGGCTGTAGAGTCTTTTCCACCTCTACTGCTAACAACAAAATACGAAAGCATCCTGCCAGGAACGGGGCAAAAAAGCATGATGTTGATATGGGCCTGATCTGCATGTTTTGTGGAGTTTTATGGAGCTCATGTTCATTTTGTCACCTTTCCTCCCATCAGTGAGCTATCCCTAACTAAAGATGCCCTTCCTTCTTCCTCCTCCAAACCCCACATTTCTGACTGTTGTTACTCTGAAAAGACAGCCCTGCTCCTGTAACTCAGTAAGCGTTAAGTTTTCAGTATAAATCTTGAGGTTATTGTCTAGAAAAACAAGGCGAGTGCTTAGAGAAGGCAAGTCAGCCCAACAACAGTGCTAAACCTCAATCTGCAGATGTGTAGAGACTAGTTTCATCACCAACAGATTTTTTTTTTTTTAATTAAAATTAAATAATTTTTAATAAAAAATAAAAAGTGTTTGTCTACACTTTATTTGCTGTTTTGGAGAGAACTGGAGATAGACACTTAAGGCAGAACCTCCTCTCCAGTGGTTCAGAGCACTAAGAGCTGTTACTGAGAATGGTTTCCCATCAGTAGAACTTTGTTCCAGACTCCTGTGGTCTGTATTTAGAGACTCATACACACAGAAACTAAGCACACAAACAAGAGCTCCACATCTCCCATCCCCACTTCACACAATGTTCTAACACATATTTTGTCCCAGACTCTCAGAAGGACCTTTTTGAGGGGTGAGGAAGATGGGGGAAAAGGGTCCAGAACTCTGTTTAATGAGTACCGATAAAATGTCTTATTTCAGAAGATGAACCTGAAAAAGGGAACGGTATCTTCACCCTCTCCTGTCTTCAGTGCCTGAAATAAAGCTTTAGAAAAGGGAACTTTTCCCCCAAAATTAAGCATCTGATAACAGGAATTAATTGGCTCTAGAAACACAAAACCACTTGGTGGGCACTGCCTTTTGATACGCTTAGAAATGGGAAGGGCAGAAACTTTCCCAAGACTCTCCAGCTCATCCACAGCAACACTGGACTCTTTGGGGGGAAATAAACCTCATATTGTGGCTTTCCCCTTCAAATCAAAAAGCCCTCAAATATTCCATTGGAAAAACTTTAATCTTCCAAATACAATTACAAGGAAGAAAGGGCACATGCTCTTTAATATTCAAGGTAGAAGCACTCCTGAGTCTCTGGTGACCACTACTGCTACACCTTTCAGTCTGGAACCAAGCAAGCACCCATTTAGAACCTCCTATCAGAATAAACGGTATTTTTTCTGTTTGTCCAGAGAAACAGGCTAAAAATCCCTTTGTATCAGTCTCTTGATAAACAAAGCACCCACTTTCATTGTGAACACAGCTGCTTTTCAAGGGACATCAGGTTTCCAGTTGCAGAAGACACGTGGGCATGCAATTCCACAACAAATTCTTCAGAGAGGACTGAATTTAATCTGTAAAGTACAACTGGAACAAGCCAAAATTTCCCCCAAACTGGAGATGGGAAAAAGAGTTAACTTCCTCTTTCTCTTCCCTCATTTTTCTCTCTTAGCCCCCAACCCTCCCTCTTCCAAAAGTCAACTCCTGAACTTTCACTGAAGAAGCCCGAGAGATCCATTTCCTTGTGTGCTCTCAGACCAAACTCAGCTTGTTATTTTGTATGGACATCTGTGGCTATTCTTGATTGTTTCTGCCCTCTAGCTGTGCAATCTCAAATGTGCTCTCTCAGGAACACACCACAATTATCACATGCTACTGATGAGCGGAATCATGCTTGTGGATCTTACAAGACAACAGGCATTCAAGCACATGCTGAGAGCTGTGCTTTTCCAGGAAAGTTTCCACAGATACACTCAAGTCCTGTGGACCAAGAGGGAATTTCAGCATGTACTTCAGCACTCCCCATAATTGGGACCACACAACTTTCTACCCTAAAGACCTTTAAGGTGGTTACAAAAGCCCCGCTCATTCTATGTGCCTAAGGCTTTGCGCAGCAGCCAAACCACAGGCAGCAAGCTCAGCTTCAGGTTTATTAATCCAGATTAACAGATTTATTTCGTAAGTTTCTCTTGGGCCTCAGTTTACCTCCCTCCTCTCTACCCCCTGCACAGAGACCCAGAGGGTGCCATGAAGCCTCAGCCCTGTGTCCGGGTGAGATGCACAACGCCTGGAATTCAGTTACTCCTACGGACACAATGCAATTTTATTCAAGTTATCAGTCTCAAACTGAAGAAATAAGAGATTGCTCAGAAGTGCATTACAGGAAAATTCTGTAATCCCATGTCTTTAAAAGCATCTAGACATTTCAGCTGCCCAAATGAGGATACTCCAGCCAACCCCCACTGCATATGCTGCTGGGTATTTCTCAGTCAATGATCCCCTTTATGGCAGCCTCAAAATTCATTAGTCACTTTTTGAAAAAGTGCCACAAACCAGAAGGGGCCCCAAGAACATAGTAATCCAACTCCTCCAGAAAAACACACTGCTGATGAAACAACAGCCTGTTCCTAAATGTGATGACTTCACTGCAATTGCTCTTCGGGAGCAAGGTGGGAGGGGTTGAGGGGCAGTGGATACAGAAAGAATTATCAAAGTTTGCTTGTGTCTTACTGAAGTATTGCAACACCGATATTCTCTCTTCCTCTCCAGGTAAGGTAGCTAATTTAAGACTGTAACAACAGCTACTCATGATGGTAGAACATAATGATTAAATGCAATGTGAGCAAAGGCCATGGCAATAAACTAAACTAACATTTTGTTTGGGTTTTTAATCAATTTATAAAACGGACTTCAGAACACAAGCACTGAGACTAAAGCTAACCCATCCTCACTCTCTTTTATGGGGGCAGCTGAAGCATCTCAGCCTCTTTTTCCCAGCCAGCCTCCTGGGAACACTGCCCACCCATGCCACCTCCATGCACACGCCTCTACCCCATGCGCAGAAGCCCTGATGTGCCATTTCAGGACCATCTGCAAGGTGCACATGGCTCCGAGCAGCTCAGGCGAGAGGGTCACAGGCCCTGGCATCGGCAGAGATGCTGACTCACTCCACAACCTCAGCCAACTCCCCTCATCAGCTGAAAACAGAACTGCACCAAGAAACAGATGCTCTGGCTGAGTCTCGCTCCCCGGCGCGGACGGACTGTCAGGGGCTTACCAGCAGGATGGCCACAGCGAGAGGGACAGATGGAGAGCCACCTTCCTTGGGCCCATCCTGCCAGACAGCTTGAAACCTAAAGGATTCTACTAGCGAACATCCTCCCATCCCACCCTTATCCTAAATTACTTGACAGGAAAAAAAAACAGTAGAAAAGAAAAAGAGGAAGCAAAAATGGCTGTGACCAAGTTCGCTTTGTCACTGGCTCATGCAGCATCTGTCCAAAGTGTTTCCAAAATTATCTTCTTCCCCTTATTTTCCTTTTTTCTTGCTAGTTCTCTTTTTTTCTTCTTTTATTACCTATTTCCACCAGTATTAGCTCACCTCCACCCTCTCCTTTTCCTCACCATGGCGTGATTAACTCCTCCTCTCTCACACACTAGCCATTGTACTGAGGTTTGAATCCCAGCGTGGCAAAAGGCAGCTTTTAACTTCACATGCCCCTTGGGGCTGCCTCTCAAGGTGATCAGATCCTCTTCCCAAGGGGTGGCAAGCACTAGGCCACCAACACAGGTCAGCAGGTTCAGAGGCAGGTAAATTGGGGAAAAAAACCACTGAACTCACACGTTTCAGGATGGGAGCCTGGGGGGGGAAGGGTGGGCATGAGGCGAGGGAGGAGGTGCAGCATCATCTCAATCCAGTGCAGACACTGTGCAATCTTAACAGACCAGCTGCAAGATCAGACAGACCAGGAAGGACAGGGTATTGAAGCAGCCCCTGCAAGTCCTGATTTGCTGTTGTACCCAAGTGTAGGAAATATGGAGTCTACAGGTATCAAAACAAACTGTACAGGTACAGCGGGTTTACTCCTGAGTAGAGACAGTCAGCTGGAACTGCTGCTAACAGACTGCTTTGAGAACAGGTTATTTATTTGGATGCCTGCATAAAGTTTCCTGTGTTTTCTCAATATGGTTCTGTCTTTCTGTAAACAAAAAAATAAACCTCGTGAAAACAGGAAAAAAAAAAATCCAGAGAATCGTACATCCGCAACATGGACAGCGCGAGTATCAGTGGTCAGACAGCAACCTGCAGACCTACGAGTCTCAGGAGCAGTGATAACAGAACTCTTTAGCAGTTGTTATAAATAACCAAAATAATGAAAGCAATGAGCAGGAGGCATACTAAGCCTTTACTTATAAGGAGGGCTTGAAATAAGCCTTACAAAGAATCTGCCTGGCTCACAGGCTTGCCTGCCAAGTGCAGAAATCATTTAAGGCAGGCCAACGTTCAGGAATTCCAGCCGAAGCAGGCTCCAAGGAGATGGCGTTCATCTGTCTTTTCTTAAAGTACTTGTTTGCTCTCCCCTCCGTGTGCTGCGCTGCAAGTTCTTCTGCAAGTGCTACCAGGTGAATCCAGAGCCAAAGCAAGATGGGGTTAAAGAAGCTGCAGAGATTTCAGAGAATTCCACAGGCCTGTGAAACAACACCTTAAGACCCCTGCTAAGTAACCCTAGAGATAATGATAAAACTAATCTTACCTTTAAAGTTGCCAATGAACAAGCCAGGCAGAATCTGTGAGAAAGAAATATAGTATCAAATATAGATATCTTGTGGTAAGACAATTTGACAAAGTTCAATTTGCATACAGGATGGAACATACTACTTTAGCAGACTATTGTCAAATGCGATCTAAAGAGCGCTGACAACATTTTGTGCCTCTCTGCAACCTCCTCGAGCTCCATCGCTGCAGGTACACCAGGCTTTGAGAGCGTTCGTCAACACCCCGGGGGCTGTTAATTGTATGGACTCAAACATAACAGAGGCTCTCCAAGGATGGCCAAAGTGGTTTACAAATATGAAGCGGACTTTGACACGTACCCTTCCCCCTGCCCCCCCTTCCCGGTGCAGGGTAAGAGTTACCCTCATTTAACTAATGATGAAACTTCACACAGAAAAGGTGATTTGCCTAAAGCTGCTAAGCAAGCTGGACAAAGCACTGCAAAACAACATCCTTCAACCTTCTGAAGCCAAGGTCATGCAAGGCAGGGCTGCAGCACTGTGGGGCTCCTCCATAGAGGAAGTCACTGCCAACGAGCAGTGTATTCACATCGAAAAAGAACCGATGAAAGTCCTCCAGTTGGGTGTTTCTCGCCCAGTTGTAGCCCCTCACCCCAGCACTCCCAAAGTCTGCACAGGTCTCAGTTACGGGACTTTCTTTAACCGGGGAGTTTCAAGGTCAGCTTGAGGACCAGCCTGTGCAGTTTGAGGACACACATGGAAAAGCAGGTGACACTGCAGTGCTACCCCTCCCACCTTCTCACAACCCTCCCAACCTGGGAGCAGCAAGGAGGACAGGAAAAAAACCCCAGGCACACCAAGCACACACTCTCTGGCCAAGGATTTCATTCTCTGCCACCTGAACTCTCTGACCCATGCCCACATCCTTTGAAGGGGCCAGAACTGTGGCGGCGAGACTGTAAGATCCATTTTTCTTTGGTGCATGCAGAGCATACCACCAATACAGATATGTCAGCGCTGACTTCCTAAAGCCTTAGCAACACCCAAGTGTCACCACAACAGCAGCAACAGTCTCTCAGGCACAGCTATTTAAAGGGAAAACTCCACCCTTGTCGCTTGGTCCAGCAGCTGCAAAGTTCCGAAAGTCATGAAGGACTTTTCATCGGGGATTATCGCCCCAACCTCCGCTCCACCGCAACCTTCCTGCCGAAAGGTGACCCAGCTTAGCAAGCAAAGGTTAGCAAGCTGGCAGAAGGGCCTGCAAAAGAGCTCCCGACCCATCTTAACTCCAGGGCTTCCACCTGATCAAAGCGCTGTGTTCGCTCTTATTTATCTAACCTTGCAGAAAACGGAAAGGCTGTGGTACCTCTCCCACTCCCAGCAGCTTTGGTCTGTGCAAACATACCTCCCTCTCAGCTCTGCTGGGTGAGCTCTCTCCCAGCATCACACCAGCTCTAACCACAGGACTCGGTTTGGCCACCGATACCCACAGACCACTTCTCCGGGACCCCCACTGTACCCTGAACAGATTAAGAGCTGTACAACAACACCAGCAAGACAAGAAAGGGGTTCTTTAGTCTGGCACAAAGAGGCACCTGGAAGTTTTGCACAGACAAGCTCTGACAGCTTTCTCCCCTTTCCTTGCCTCTTCATTTTTAATTTGTACAAATTTGACATTCACACAAAGGCAGCAAAGAGCCAGCGAGGCAGCTTCCAACACCAGGGTATCAAGTAGGAAAAAGAACCCTTCCGACAACCTGCTGTCCCTTTCTGCATGCACAAGACTCACGGTTTCATGGACTGAATTCATTATTTTAAGCACACTGGATGACTCTGCTCGAAGTGCAGACCAAAGGCCACCACCCCAGGCGAGGAATCAGAAGGCAGAGAGCAGAGCACACGAGCACCATTGCTAAGGGCCAAATTCTGTGAGCAAAACACATGCTCTAAAGCAAAAGAGTCGAGTTATGAACCTATTTCACCAAACAGATCACCTCAACCAGCTCCCTCAATTTAAGCTTAAAAAAAATGTAAAAAAAGAAAAAAGCCTTTCTGATATTTTTTTCATAGCTGCCTGATAATTCCTGTCTGCAGCACAAATCTCAAATCACACCACTGCTACTGGAGACCAGGGCATTTTAGACTCCAGGAAATTATTTCTGCAACAAGCATGTGCTCTCAAGAGCAGATAAAAGCTTAAATTGCAGTCACAGTCATTAAGGTTAGACGTTATAAATTAAAGATACCAAGAAACACTGTAGGAGTCGCAAAAATGAGGCTTCTTGGACTGTTGTTGGCAAGAGAGGAAAAAATCCAGAAGTTTGCATCTGTGCATCGTGAAGCAACGTTGTACGCTAGGTAGGAAATCAGGACACCATGCAGCCAAGGACAGATGTTACCCCTGTTGTCCTAGTCATTCTAGAAGCAAGAAACATTACTATGGGTGAAAGCTACCTGGAAAGAAGTGAATCTTCATGCCGTGCTGACTAATACTTCAGCACTAGACTACGGCTGGGAACTTTCAGCTGTGTCATCTCACACTGCCTTCCGTAACTGCAACTCCGGGCCGCGCAAAATGAAGGCCGATGGCTGCCAGGGGCGTGTGAGAAAGGGTGGGAGTCAGAAAAGAAGAAAAATAAGGTGGTTGTTTTTGTGAACTTTTCAACCACTGCTTTATGAATAAAAACAGTAGCCTCTTTATATCATCCAAAACATTGAGGAAATGACCACGGACTAAATAACAGATGTAGAAGAACGCACAACCAAGCGACAAGGCCGGCAACACCTGTCTCCGTTCATACCTTGCATGAGAACAGCTCACGTTCTCCACCATGCACCACGGCAGAACCCCGCAATGTGCAACAGCCGCTCCAGCTGCTCATTATTCTCAACAGTCCTCCCTGAAAATACCCTTTTTTTTGAAAATATTTTCAAGGGCTACTTTGCCACTGTTTCCCATAAAGACACACATGTATAATAAAGAACCTAACTCCCTGCCCAGGGCTGCTTCTAGATGCACTAGTAATGATAAGAGATCTCCAGAGAAGTTCATTGGGCTTTCTGTGGACATGGAAGCAGACAAGCCCGCCTTGTCCAGTGGTACAGGAGAACGGCTCAGGTCAGGGAGAAGGATTTGCTGCTGGCATGAACTGGTGCAGCTTCGCTGGCTTCCACAGAACTAGTTGCAGCAGCTCTAACTCTCCATACCGATTTACCCTTCTTGTGAATCAACTCCTACAACAAACAGGGCTTATCTGCCCTTTCTGGAGGGGTCATGCTCAACCTCAGGAGGACTCTGTGCGCATAATGGGCAGTTAACCGTAACAGGACGAACAAGAACTAGACCCCAGGAAAAACTCTTCACTAAGCACATCCTGTTCACAGATAATCAAACCTAAGTACGACAATCTCTTGTCACCATCTCAGCCACTACACTTCAGCTTCTGGAAAACATCTTTGTGATTTTCAACCACCAACTTGAATACAAGTCAAAGTTAGATGTTAAGCGTGAACACAAATCAGGCCACCCAGGCAATGTCCCAAGTCAGACCCCACTACTCATCCTGTACTTAAAAGATGTAAAAAAAAAAAAGTAAAGCACTGCAAATGAATAGTAGCCAAGTCAATGCACACTCACTAGCCTGTTCTCCTCCTTTGAATAGAATAAGGAGGGTATTTACGAACCAGTGAATCCGGGAAAAGTCAGGAGGCTTGGGTGGGCTTAAAGAAAAAAACTAAGCACAGGGAATTTTAGAAAGAAAACTAGCAGTAAAAGACAAACCCCACCTAAAAGGATGCCAGGCCTCCAGCCCTGACTGCTGTTTGCTATGAAGTACCCCAATATCATGTGACAGGAAAATAGGAGAGGACCATGCCACTGGAAGAGGCTCAGCATCCAGGAGCAGCAACAGCTGTAGCAAGCTCTGGAGCTTTTCCTTACCATACCCATTACAGGTCACCACTAATCCTTCTCCCCTGGCATCAGTACAAAGAGATTCCCTAAATGAAATAATCCACCATCGGATAAGCTGCTTATTTTCTCCTACCATCCACATATAGCTCTACCACAAAAGCCACGCTGCAGTTGGAAACCAAGGCAATTTGTATTGATAGACTACACTGAACCAAGCAAATCCCCCCCAAACATCGGCGCTGATGACCCCACGCCTCCCCGCACCCCTCCAGCGATCGCTGATTCACGAGATCAAAAGGAGCAGATGATTCAGGGGCACATTCTGAAGGTGGCAAGTACCAGACCTACATACAGGACCCCTACAAAAATAAACCCTGATGGCCAGTACCCAACGTGGGTGCAGGCTCCTTAAAGGAGCCAGCTCCTCCCAAGCTGCTGAACGTTTCATCCTCTTGGATACAGCCATTAGAAGGGAGGAGAAAAATCAAAAGCATCACTCTGCTTGTCCCAAGAGCTCTGGCTGGTACGCAGCAGGGTAGCACTCAACAGTATTAAAATGACCAGACTGCCCAGAGTCACGGGTTGCCAACTCCTGCCCACAAGACGTAATGCAGACAGCGTGCTAAGCTTCAAAGGGTTGAGAATTGTCCTTTTCTTTCCTCTTCTCCAGACTGCATCTTTAGCATCCCATATCCTGTCCCTCTAAATGTTTTGGCAATTTCAAACATTCCCAGAAGATACCAGAAAGCTAAGAGAAGTCTCTCCAGCTGTGTTTCTTCCTTACTGGCCACTCCTAGAAGGTACCTCCAAGGAGTGGCTATGTACTGTAACATTACCCCCAGACTTTGGAACGAAACATGGAGAGAAGGACCATGGGAGGCTCTACCTCCTACCTACTAACTCAGCTGGACTAATGAGCCAGATCTCACCCTTGCCTAAAGTCTCTCTTTCAATATCTAACCCTAGGATGAAGAGGGTTCACCTCCCAGGTGGCATGCTAAGCACTCTGGACATTCACCAATCTCACTTCCAGGGCCAAGACTCGGACAACTTGCGAGCAGCTATTTCTAGCTCTTCTCCTGTGCTTTGTCACAGGGCACGGTCACAGCAAGGCTACTCCCAAAGAACTGAAAGCAGGATGTTAGACAGAAGAGATGACTCAACTTCTGCTCCTCGCAGTAAGCTATATATAAAAGGCTAGTTACCACCGCACTTTCAAACCTGGGTTTAAAACAGAGGTGGAGGTACGGAGAAAAATCACAGCTGTCCCTCCACAACCACCACCACGGCATGCCAGGGGGAACCAACATTTACGCTGCCCAAAGAGCCAACACCCGTTGCCAAACAGATCCACCTTCCTTCCTCACTGCTATCTCCACCGGGGCCCGGCGCTCTCCCACCCCACCAGCCCCGGGGTCAGCCCGTACGCACCGGCTGCGATGGCAGACCCCCGAGGGGGCTCGGGCCAGCACCCACGGTCCTGTTTTGGGGCGGGCGAGTGATGGAGCAGTTAAATGATTTGATGCCCGGCAGCCCAACGCCCCACGCTCCTGCCCAGGCCAGGGGATGCCGGCTCTGCCCCAATCCCCCCGGGCACCCCCCGCAAGCGAGGCGGCGGCCGGGGAAGGGCCTCAAGCACCGCACCGGGGCGGGGGGGGCTCGGCGGCCGTTA
>VZZY01024295.1:83125-110090 GCA_013400335.1 Eurystomus gularis
CAGAGGGGATCTGATCAGTGCTGATCAATAGCTGAAGGGCGAGGGGCAAGAGGATGGGGCCAGACTCTTAAGTGGAGCCCAGCGACAGGACTTGTCATTGGATTGCCACCTTTCAAAGACTAGGGCTGTTCTCTCAGGAGCTAGTCATAGAATCTTTGGGTTGGAGGAGACCTTTAGGATCATCCAGTCCAACCATTAACCCAGCACTGCCAGGGCACCACTAACCTATGTCCCTCAGCACCACATCTCCACAGCTTGGAAACCCCTCCAGGGATGGGGACTCCACCACTGCCCTGCCCAGCCTGGCACAGCCCTTCACAACCCTTTCAGGGAAGACATTTTTCCCAATATCCAACCTAAAGCTCCTCTGGAGCAACTTGAGGCCATTTCCTCTTGTCCTAACGCTCATTCCTTGGGAGAAGAGACCAACCCCCGCCTCACTACAAAGCCAACAGAAGTTAAGCCATTGGTTCAACTGCCTAGAAAGCTGGAAAACTCTTGCATTTAAGCAGCCACATCATCAACACGGACGCTGAAATTTCAGGGTACAGGAACACGCCCAAAAGCAGCTCTGCTTTTGAACCATTCCTGAGCCTCTCCCATCCCTGAGGCTCTGCGGGGTTTGGGGGCTGTGTCACATCATCACCAGCCTCAAAACCATCAGCATGGTCTCTGTAAGGCCATGGAAAAAGAGATGCCCAATTTAATGTGCTGTGCTGCTCTCCTCCATGCTGCTCAGCGCTGCTCAACAGAGCAGCGAGCTTCATCACAAACACCGGCTTTAAGATTTCATTGGCAAAGCTCTCCAGAACGCAATTTATTCTCATGCCCTGCAAAATAGAGCTGAGGTCCAACCGGTGTGAATCACAGCTTGCCATAGAATCACAGAGTCATTAATAACTACGAAACACACCATGCCCCCAGGGTGAAAGAATTCCACATCAGCACCTCTGGCAAGCGGTTTCTTTTTGTGAGACAAAAGGATAAACAATAAATAACATCCCTCATACCTGCAGGGATCTGCGTTGTACCAAGAGGTCCGTGATAACGGGAAGGCCATGCGGTCAATGTGCTGCAAGTCTGGGCCCGTCCGTTCCCTTCCCCATCTCTCAGTTTCTTGATCTGTAAAACGCAAATAACAACATTTCTGACCTTCACAAAGAGCCCTGAGAAGTCCTGTGCACGGGCAACCCGTGTGGAATTGTTCTATTAGGCCATATGGATAGAATGCAAGCATCTTAAATCACCCGGCGTTTTTTGAATGGGGAGCTCTGCCCGTTCCCGGTCTGAATGGGAAGTGTCATTCTCTGTTTTATTTTCAAGTTGCGTGTTTTAGTTCTTCAGCTGTTGTCTAATAAACTACCCTATAATGCGTTTATGGAGGCAGGTCTTTAGCAAATCACCACAAAGCATTTATTCATTGTCACTTAAGACCTTATTCCTCGCGCTTAGTATCTGCGCTGGTTTTAATACTTTGAAAGTCCTTTTTAAGCAGCAAGTTATCCTGAGATGATTGGGCTGAATAAATGAACTCGGGAAATAAGAGCTAAAAGCTCTGGCTGAATCTCATTAGCTGTCAGTATCCCTGAAAAGATAATGCGTTAGCATGCCCTGTAATCCTACAAATCTGGGGATTTTTATATTTCTTCATGATATGAGGACGACAAATGGAGTAATCCCCACTTCTTGGCTTTGCAGGCAAACGTATCTGGCAATGCTGCGTCTGCAGCGGCAGCAACTGTCTTCTAGGCAAGCGCCTGACAACTGGCAACCAACCAAACTGATACTGAAACTGAACCTTCTTAAAAATTAGACAAAACTTCTGCTTTGACGGTACGTTGAGCTTACTGTGTTAAAAATAAGCAAGTAAATACTCTCTACCTCTTATCTTCTGATCTCACTTTCTGTAAACCCTGAGCTCACGTTCAGCCATAGGCAGAAGGCAGGTCGGCTATCCAGGATCTGTCAGGAACTGATAAGACCTGGGCTGGGTTCCCCTGAAGCGGCATCACAACTTAGTTCTCAGAGGTGGTGAGAAGGGAGATTAAAAGGGTGATTGGTCAGAAATAGCCAGTGGAATGGCTTTCTGCTGAGATGGAGCCATGTGACAGAAAGGGACTGTTTCACCAGAAATAAACAGCAAAACCTTAACATTCATAAATAGCAGCGCGCTTGTTTTCTAGCTGGGCTGAGAAGGGGGGTCAGTGGATGGGAAAGAGCTTGGAAGACTCGTTGCCCTTTCTTCTAAAGCTTCTCCTTGATAATAAACATGGCCCAAGCATTTCAAAGCCTGTTTTCTAGGTAGAAGAGAGAGCCCCCAATTTACTGCCATGTGCCCACAGAGCAGAATTCATTCATCACTTGAGAAATTCACTGTCTTAAAGCCAGATTTGGCTTTTGTTACGTCACCGCGAATCTGCAGTAACTTCATCAAAATCAAAGCTGTGCAGCAAACTTTAAGCCCTGAAACTGAAGGGAGTTACCACTGTGGTTTGCTTCAGCGAAAATCAGCTTTCAAGAAGTTGCTCTCAACAGGCAGAGTAGCTCGAAGACCAGCATCTCCTTCAGCTTCATACTCCTCCCGCTTCCCCTGCCATTAGCAGAGAATGTCAAGAGAATACGGAGCAGGCTGAGCCAGCAGATGAGGCCCAAGTGGCACAAAGGAGGACTTTGCAAAGGCAAGTCTCAAAAAAAAAAGAAGGAACTGACAATTCAGATAGGAGGAACAATGGCAGAGAGTGGCTGAGAAAAGGGTATAGGATAATTTAGATGTAGGTTAGCTGCCATGGCAACCATGTGCCGAATTAACTGCACTTCTGTGTCTCTAAACCTGCCAGCAGATACCTTTGTGTGCACTTCAGGCTTGAAAGAAACCCAAGTCCACCTTAAAACTCGTGATGGGCAATCGCAAACGAAGTTCAGATACTGGGGTTGCTGTGGGGAGCTTGGTGTGAGCATTTAGAAAATCGAGACAGAAAAAACTACAGGTCTTGAAAATTCAGATTTCACTAAGTGGTTAAAAAATACATCATTTCTTTAACATTTACAGCAGTCAGTTCTAACCCTGAATTTATACTGCTTTCACTTGCACGTATTTACCAGGCCAACCTGACACTTTTACCTCCAGTGCATATATGAGAACAAAATTGGTCCTAGCAGCAGCTCTGTTGATTTTTCACTGTGAGAAATTGCCACGTTATAAAAAGGCATTTTCTTTTAATTTGTTGGAAATACGGTGAAACACTAGATCCCTAAGAATAGAACCAAGGCTATCAAAAAGCACGCTGCAAGGCACGTGTGTGTTATTAGTTACTAAGAATAGTCCATTGCTGAGTGTGAGTGAAAATATCCAACCGTGTTCCCTTGATAAGCTTGTCATGTATTCAGTTCTTTGGGCACACCTCAGTGGGTCCTGATATGGAAAAATAATGCTAGAATAACCCAGCCTCTGACAAGCCGTTCCACCGGTGTGGCCTAATTAAGTACAGATGTCGATAAGTAAATGTGGTGTGAATTCAGGGTCATTAAACTGAAGATGTTTTCAGAGATTATAATATCCGTTATCTCTTGTCCAGCACAACAGGCACAGTCATCAATAAAGTTATAGAATCATAGAATCATTTAGGTTGGAAAAGACCTCTAGGAACATCAAGTCCAGCCTTCATCTAACATCTTCCTGACCCCTAGATCATGTCTCGAAGCACAACATCTACTCTCTTTTTTGAACACCTCCAGGGAGGGTGACTCCACCCTGGACACTCCTGGCTGTCCACTCCTGGACAGCCTGTTCCAATGGCTAGCCACTCCTTCAGTAAAGAATTTCTTCCTAATGCCCAATCTAAACCTCCCCTGGCACAACTTGAGGCCATTACCTCTTGTCCTGTCATTAATTACTTAGGAGAAGAGACCAGCACCAGCCTCACTAAAACCTCCTTTTAGGTAGTTGTAGAGAGCAATGAGTCTCCTCTCAGCCTCCTCTTCTCCAGACTAAACAATCCCAGTTCCCTCTGGCACTCCTCATACATGTTCTCCAGACCTCTCACCAGCTTCGTTGCTCTTCTCTGCACCAACTCCAGCACCTCAATGTCCTTCTTCTACTGTGGCACCCAGAACTGGACACAGTGCTCAAGGTGCGGTCTCACGAGTGCCAAGTACAGAAGATAAGAACTGCTAGTCTGGGATGGGTCCCATTTGCTTTCAGGTTAATTTTCTTTCCAACCAGTATCTTTTTCCAAGGGAAGAACTACTGGAACTGCTGATCCTATCCTTCCTTGCATACACTCTGTTCACTAAACTGATGCCTGTCTCTTTCTGCACCTATTGGACACCTTGCAGTTGCAGGACACATTGCTCACATCTGTCCCGGAGCTCTTCCAAGTCTTTCTGTGACATTTTATTGTGGCATTTTGGAGTCTTGGTCAACCCCTGTGCACCAGCAGCACCCAGCAAGCTTCTAATGTGTCAAGGGTTAATCTAGGGTCTCCTCGTGGTCTCCTTTGGGGTTTTCATGTTTGTTCTGATCTTTGCCTAGGACTTGATTACATGCAGGACTTGAGACATTGGTTCTCAGGTTGTATATTTCTCTCTAGTTTCACTTTCCTTTGTGACTCCAGGTTAGATCTACTCTCTCGAACAGTTCATTTTACATAAGGAGATAAGAGCAGCTGTTCTAGCTCACAGCAAAGATCCATATAGCTCCACATTCTCTCCACAGGGGCAAGTAGTGGACACCTATGACAAACAGGGTGAGTACAGAGGGGTTCCTTCCCCTTTTATATCTCCCAGTTTCGGGCAACCAGCAGGTCAGGTTTGTGAGCCAAAGGCATACCCAGTCCCTGGTCTGAATGTTAAGCTGGTGTTTTTAACATTTACAGAGATGCTGAGATCTCTTTCTTGAGCGACAGCTGCTCATTCAGAACTGTCTTTATTTATTAGGGCTGTATTTTTCCCATAAGTTCTGTATCTATCAGCTTTGTCTTTTCTTTGCCACTTTACTGCACAGTCCCTTGATGATGTGAGATCCCCGTGCTGCTTTCTTAGGCAGCCTTTGTTTCTGACTATTGGAAACAACTCCGTACCATCAGCCGCCTTGGCTGTCCACCATTGCTTCCAGCCCATTCGTGGATGTGCTGGACAACAGAGCACCTGTCACGGTCTCCTTGCCCTGCCTTCCTCTTGCAGCTTCCTTTAATTGTGAAAAATGATCAGTAGCTCCCACCTTTGCTTTTCATCCTCTAACTGGCTACTAATCCACAAAAGAACCTTCCTTCAAACAAAGGCTTTTTAAAGAGCCTTTGGGGGTTTGGGGAATCCTGTGAAAAGACTTTTGAAAAATACCATCATACAAATGCTGGGGGAAATTGGAATGGGGAGGAGGGTGGGGAGCAAGAAGATGTGTTTGTCTCTGAGATCAGAGAGTTTTTAGTCTGCCTTAAGGAAGGCCTTAGGTCTATGTCTTCCCCTTAAGCTGAGAAAATTGGGTGGTCTGCCAGAGCACTACCCGTGAAAAAGCAGAATATTTCCACCAAAATCCATCTGGCAACACTGATGACACAGCCTGGATGATCTCTGTATCAGTAAGCTTAAGAAGTTCTGTTTCATTAACTCATACCTTTGAACCTACTTCTAGAAGCAAAAATAATTTTCTCTCTAAATTTTGTCTCTTCTTTGCTCAGGAAGAGTCAAACCCACCTGGTAGGAATGCAGAAGCCAAACTCTAGGTGGGCTTGGCTGGGGTGAATGCCAGTTGACACTGAAGTCCACGAAGGCCCAGGCAGGGTTCATATTCTTACTGCCTGACAGGAACAGCTTATGCTGCCAGGGAAGTCCGCGGAGCTTTGCCATCGAGTTCAGTGGGAACAGGAACAGCGTTTGTCATAAAAGATTCACTTGACCTAATCATTTTGTAAATAAAGAAAAAAAAAAGGCATTTCAGGAAATTGCAGTGTCTTTTCCACTGGGTTATTATAATATTTCACCTGCTTTGATGGTTAATGTTGTCTGGCAGAAAATGAAACTCACTTCATACTCTTATACTATCCAAAGAGAGCTGTAACACGTGTAGATGGGCTTGTCTTTAGGAGTGGTGCCAACACTGAGTAATTTTAATCTATTATATAGTTGATAATATCTGACCAGATATTCTAGAATATGTCACTATAGAAATGAAGGTAGGTTTCCTGTGTGGCTTACAATATCACACTAAAATACAAAAGAAACCCGACTGGGTTTCAGTTATGAAATAATAGATACTGAGCCATTTTCAGACTGGTTCCATATTGCCAAAATGTTTGAGCAGGTGTGTTTCACCAAGTTTGTGCAACAAAAGCTCAGCTGAAAGCAAATCAACATTAGGAAGCAAAACTAGTGCTGAGTGATAGTGCTTAAAAACTGAGAAACAAGAGTGGTTTTCAACAGCAACTGAAAAGATGCTTTGGTGTTTTTTAAAGCAGTCCCTTATGCTCTGAAAACACGATGCAGTTTTCTGCAGCGATGTCCAAGACATTGCATCGGTGTTACTTCTCTACTTTGAATTGTACCCACCAAACGTTCATTTTTATTCTTGTAATACGAGCACGTTTTCAAAGATGAGAAAAATGCCTTCATGAACCTGACTGCTAAAAACCATTCCTCCTTTTCCAGAACGTTATCCTAGGTATACAACTGGGGGAAAATGGCCACGAACCTATAACCTCAGTATCTCCACATGACCAGCAGTTATCCTGCTGGGCTGTAGGAACAGGCAAACCCCGTGGCAGCGAGCACAAGGGTAGCCAAGCTTTGTTTGCTGAATTAAGTGATACCTGTCATCAACACCGTAACTCTCGCTGGGCTGAGAAAGGACCATTCCCTCTGAAGAACCTTCCATCACCATGCAGAGTGACAAGTGGTCACTCTGATACACGGCAGGGCTCAGCAGTAGCCCAGGCAGGAGTATTTGGGTCAAAGCCCGCTAGCAGAGGCAGAAAACCTGACCTGAGAAAGTCAGAAAATCTTAAAAAATTCTGGCTGATTTTACCTAAATCCCTAAAAGCCTTGAATTCATCTGAATTGACGGAAGGCAAATCACTTTATACTTTAAAGGGTACAGAAGCCTTGACAGCAGGGCTTGTATTGTGTAGCTCTCTGACGTGACTTGGGAACATAAGACATGAAGAATGGCGACTTATTAACATGAATAATTTTCACATGCAAATTGGAAGCACCGCAGAACAACAGGATGGCTGCAGCTTAATGGCACCAGGTTGTCTGCAGGGCTGAACGTAAAATAGCACGGTACGGAAGAAATGGCAAAGGCAAAAGCTACTCAAACAAAAGTGCTTTCAAAAAATGAGCTGGAGCAGCTGGACCACAAGATCCCTTTTCCTGGAAAGTGTTCCCAGAGATTCCAAGGAAGGAAGGGAGGGAAGGGAGGGAAGGGAGGGAAGGGAGGNGAAATGAGGAAAGGAAGGAAATGAGGAAAGGAAGGAAATGAGGAAAGGAAGGAAATGAGGAAAGGAAGGAAATGAGGAAAGGAAGGAAATGAGGAAAGGAAGGAAATGAGGAAAGGGAGGAAATGAGGAAAGGGAGGAAATGAGGGAAGGGAGGAAATGAGGGAAGGGAGGAAATGAGGGAAGGGAGGAAATGAGGGAAGGAAGGACACAGGGTGGTCACAGGAGGGGTGGTTAAGAACTTGAACAGGTGCCCAGAGAGACTGTGTGTAACCAAAACCCAACTGGGCAAGGCCTGAGCAACCTGATCTACTCATCACGTCCTCTCAGTCATCGGGGTCTAAGATAGAGATCCAGACATCTGGGGTTTTTACTTGGTATTATATCCACTTCTGTACATCATTTTGTGTATTTTTTTTTGATGTCTTTGATGACTCACTGAAGATATTCTAGAGTATCGCGGATTTTCTGCTTTCCATTATTTTTTCTTTTGTGAAGAGTTCATCTCCTCAGTTAATTAAAAAAGAATAATTTCTGTAAGCTAAAGCTGAAGATTAATTCCATGATCCCAGCTCTCCTTCCAGTTCTTGTATCCCATCTTTATTATTAGATGACAGGAAGGGTGATGCTGTTTCCTCCTCACC
Organism: Eurystomus gularis; assembly: GCA_013400335.1. Lineage (NCBI taxonomy): Eukaryota > Metazoa > Chordata > Aves > Coraciiformes > Coraciidae > Eurystomus > Eurystomus gularis. The sequence goes on from VZZY01024295.1 coordinate 91,200, forward strand.
CTTCTTCAGCTGCTGATGCTGTTCTAAAGATCTTTGCAGCCAGGAATATATTTTATTAGATCCACTAATTTAAGATTATCCACTCTTTTGAATGGCTCTGGGATTTTAAGCAAAAATTAAGAAAAATACCAACAGCTTTTACTGCTTCATCTTTTAATGGGCAGCCTTTTAAGAAATGCATCTTTCTTTATGCTGCAGCCTCTCAGAAGTGTTTCTCTTAGAAAGCAGGAATCTATGTCATCAACTTTTGTCATTTCTTCTGGTCCTGCAAGTAAGGCTAGGAAATGCAGCTGAAACTAAAATCTTCCATACGGTTTCTGTTTTCTGTGCATATTTTTGACCATCAGGTGACATATGTGGGTGGGGGAACTTCAAGATTAACCTTAATCAAATCTCAGCTTTTGCTGGAACTTCCCAAAGCCGAAATTTCTCACCCTTTGCTCCTGACTGAAACATCTCACTAGTTTTGGGTGTATTCCAATTAGAACTTAATTTATTTGGTTTTGGTTTGTCATCTTGCAGTGTTCCAAGTACTTCCAGGTTTCATTTCATCATTCAGATCTAACCCTTTAGTCTTCTGTCTTGAAGTTAGCTCTAAGATGTTACCTCTGTATGCAAGATACAGACCACATGCAAACAGATTTGGTGATTTCCAAAAGACTTTTAGCCTCAATAAGGAACAAAAAAAAACCTGATCTTTGACCAGAGGCAATGGAGACAAAATGTGCAGGGCTGAAGCAGCCTGAACCCACCCTGACAGCAGCTGCTTAATAGCATTTTAGAAAGAAAGGATGAAAGGTAGCTTCACTGTTTCTGTGGAGAAAGGTCCCTCATTCCAGTAGTGATCAGCAGAAGAACTTCCTAATGTAAGAGAGTGAGTCCATAAAGCGAGAGCTGGAAAGCAAACAAATCATCCAGAATAAAGTAAACACTTGTAACTTTCTTTCTCAGACAAAAAAAAAAAAAAAAAAGTCAAAGGAAAAGGAAAATGTAAACTTGGAGCTGGAACTTACAATTAGAAAGAAGATACTTGTGGAAACAGGTTGGTTTCACTCAAAAAAAGCCCAGGTGGGGCAAAAGTGTTAAGATGGGTCCTTCCAGCTCTCTAGTGTCTAAAAGAACAGGTCTCCTCTCTGGTGGAGAGCTTTAAGGCTGTGGTAGGGTATGTGCTACATCCCAGCAGAAGCCATCCGTTTCTCTCCAGCGATAGCTGGTTTCAGCACGCTGTGCTTTTCCTCCTCACTTCAGCTTGCTCTCCATCGCTCCTGCCTTTCCTTCAGCTTTCTCCTCCTCCTCACCTCGCAAGTAGAAGCTTTTATCTGCTCTCCTCATTTAACATCTTCTCTTGCCATCACGATCCTTCCCTGTTCCAGCTTCTGGTCTAGTTGCACCTCCTTGCATCACTCCCTATCCCTTAACCTGTTTTTCCCCTGTTTCTCCTCCCAGCACAAATAACCGTGATTATATTGTGTCCTCGAGTCTGCTACTCCTGCAGCATTTCTCTCTCTCATCTTTGTTGGAATACAATCCATAAGCAGCAAACTTGCCTCTTCAAAATCAGTGCAATGTTGACATAGCTCTTCCTTTTGATTTTAAAGTGTATTTTCCTCAACTCTTATCAATTATTTCTAGTTATTAATTTCCAATATCTGTGTTTTCGTCCTTTTTCTCCAACCACCTTTACCAGTTTGAGTTTATTTCGACTAGTTTCCATTGCATTGGTGAGGTTTTGGGGTTGCTTTTGATTTGGTTTTTTGTTTGTTTTTAATGAACCAGCTACTCAGTTTTTATTCTTTATATTCATTTGCACTTCATTTGACTAATTCATCCCAAACTACCAGTTGTTAGCCTTAACTAGCTACAGTTCTTTCCTGAAGGCTTTATACCTGGAACATGGAAGAGCTCTTTCTTTTAGAATTATTTAGCAATACGGTCTAAGTTTGCAAGTAAACCTCACCCATTATTTCAGATGCTCCAGGTTTGTTGAACATGGCACCTATAAGCACTAAAGTCTAAAGCTGTTTTTTCAGTGACATCTTGGGCCTCCTCCAGTTCAGCTCCTGGCAACTGAATTCAACTGAACTATTTTCACCGTAGTCTCTAGTGACTTCTCAACCGAATCTTGCAATTCTGGCACTGCAGGCTTCCTGTTCTTGGTCTGCCAGTTGTCCTTGACACAACTACAATGGAATTTCTGAAAATCTGACACTCGTCGGCTTCAGGGTCACCATTCTCTCCCAGTTCTCCTCTGTCTTCAAGCCACTCCAGCACTCCAAGGGGGATGACAGGGTGTCCTGTCAAACCCCAGGTGTGGTTCTCTTCTCTTCTCCTGCCCCTTATCTCTGAGTGACCGCTCCCCTGGTGTGCTGAACAGCTTTATCACTTACAAATCCACATTTCTACTCGGGGCATGAATCATTTTAGCCCAGCTAACTCAGCCTGTCTTTCTGACAGCTCACGGTGGATGTGTAATCATCAGGGTAAGCTTCACATGGTTAATCATTCTCCCCTGTCATTTCTTCTCCTAGCTTTGGCAGCATGGTCTTGCACCATGCACATTTCAGCAAGGACAAACTTGCTACCTTGATATTTTGATTTAGCCTCCTTTCTTGAGACCCATCTCCTCTTATTCCTGCTTTTCTATCATATTAACTGTAACCCGACTGGTCTGCTATTTGTAGGACCTGTCGCAGTCCAGCCCTAATCTACTCGCTGCCTTGTTTGCTGTGCTCATCCTTGCTGAGGATGAGAGGGGCCTCCAACACAACTTTGGATGCAACCAGCTGTCGGATGTTGAGAGCTACACCTTTGTATTTTCTTCTACCCTACTTGTGCACAACTTCACATTTCCCTTTAAAGCGTTCGTTTGTTATGAGTCCTAAAATACTGTGCTATAGTGAGGTCAAGTGCCCTCTTCCTCACCAGGCTGTGTTCCTCAGGTTTTTTCCGAGTTACTCTTAGATTACAAGCTCTAAGAAGATAGAACCCCCTTGAGAGCAACGGGGTTTGTGGTACCTGAGTAAAAACTCTAGTTTTAATAGAAATAGACACAAATTAATAAATATGTTGTTCTTGGATTAATGCTACAGTACTCTACAGTATTCCTAAACACTCTCACACTTCTGTAAATCACACGTTCTCCAAATAAAATTTGCTTCTAAAGTACCCTGGCTGAGATTTGTCAATGTTCGCGTAATTCAGATGATCGCCTACCGAATTATACAGTTTAATCTCACTTATTTACTAGGTTAGATGCATCAGTAGCTCCCTCATTCCACTGCAGCCAAGAAAAATGAGTATCCTGCAAACGTACAATGGCAAAGGGTCGCACAACACCTACTGCAAGGGAGCTTGACTCTCGTTTCCAGGCACGACGTCATGCCACACATATTTTCAGCCTGGACACCCTGGGAAATCAATAAGCAATAAATAGACAACTACGGCACAAATAAAGCCCTCTGATGAGCTCCCTCACACTTATATCGGGGCAGATTTTGTAAAAGCACCTTTTTATAAAGCAGCATCCAGAACATTGCAGGGTACGTCTACACGTGCCACTACCAGAATGTGATACGGTGCCAGGGGAGGGGATCATGGTGCTGCATGACCCAAAAAAGGCTTTCTACACACAGAGATTTATTTAACCAGTGCAGATTCCTCATCTATATATAAGGCTTTTACAAGATTATTCATTGGAAAGAACAGCTACAGAGGAACATCCTAAAATTGCTGGAAAACAAAAATTGGCAACCCAAGAACAGCTATAAATATATCATGTAGGCGCTTACTATACCGAGACATGTAAAAATTTTAGGAAAAAGGTGGAAAAAAATAGAAAATAGCTTAAGGAATACAAATTCTGTGTATTATACAAACTTCTTAAGAAGCAGAAGTAATCTGACTGGAACTAGTAGGCTTAGCTCTCAAGTCTATGGGTCTTCCAAGTCCAGTTACACCTACTGGTTTGCACTGGAGATTGTGCCTTTGTTTCTCTGAAGCCATTTCTAGGTCCTTTGCCCCCTCTGTCCTCTTGTCCAGCTGCCTGGGACTCCCCCCACAGCAGTGGAATGTGGATTTCCCCCTAAATGGGGAAGTTCCCCGGAGCAGATGGGACTCAGAGAAATGAACGCAAGTCTCCGGTTGTACTGAGCACTGAAAAGATTCCCCAAGGGACTAACAGAGGGACAATTACTTTCTTCCCTTGAACTCCCTCCTCTCTGAATCTGGTGCTGACACTTCAGAAAAAGAAAAAAACCACAAAAAGCGAGCATTGAAAAAATGTGTGCAAGAATCGTGATAGCCTGGCAGAGGAAGCCTAGCCAAAAGCAGGGATGAAGAGTATCATGCATGCAGACAGGACATTTCTTCCTAAAACTGGTTTTGGGGAAATAGCCTGGGCTCTGGGAGCTTGACCTCATTAAAGACTGATGAAAACCTGAGGACCACGTTCTGCTCTACCACACTTGAGAAGCAGCGAGAAGAGCTGAAACTTGCAGGAAAGCTGGAAGAAGCACATGAATCCAGTCCTGCTCCCAGAAGAGGCGGCAGGAATTTGACCTCAAAGGGACCATGGAAATTGAGACCCATTCTGTACTAGACGTTGTTCTGCTGCTTTTAGTTTAACCCCACCAAAACATGGATGAGGGCAGGAGAGAATTTCTTCCTTCGGTGTTATTTTTCCTCTAATATCTACCGCTTCAAAACTTCCCCTTTTGTTCCACTCTATGCTATATTCTGTCTTCACGATTCACAAACTTTCTATTCTCCATATTCTTCTTCTTTCATTTTGGTTTAATGATTCACCCGCATCTTCTTGAGGGTCAAGAACAGCCTCACATGATGCGATGTGTGAAATGTTGGGGTCATTTACAGGAAATTGGAAGCATTTCTATAAACATTCCTATCAAGAAAGGAGCTCTGTAAATCAGAATTTGGGTTGGTTTTTTTTTTTCAGATAAAGTAGTTTCATAGAATCTCTTCAGTGGTTTCCCTTGGTAGAAAGAAAGAAACTAAAAATAATCATTATTATATCATAATGGTATGATCTGAATAGTTTCAGAACGAGCTTTAATTAGCCCAATGCTTCTTGCGTCCGATGGTGACATCTCCTGTTCACCTCCAGGCAGCGCAGCCAGTTCTCCGGGTCCTTGCTTTGAAGGACAAATTTCCCCCCACCATTTCCAGTTGTGCCTTCTCTCTGGTGCTGGTGGTGAGATGAGAAGTCAGACAAGCACCGACGTCCGTATCTGGACCTTGCGCTGAATCAGATCCTGGAGCTTCTCACTTGGCATCCCACTTCCTTCCTTCTCTCTACACTGCATCTTGAGATAAAAATCTCCTTCTAGATCCTTACTCCACAGACACTAACTCACACAAAGTTACTATTTTCTCCCTCCATGCTAAGAAGGGGTGAGTGAGAAAAAGCCATAGGGGAAAAAAAAAAAGTCTGTATTAATAGTTTCCTGTGGGTGTCTGTCAATTTATCTTGCTATAATCTAAATCAGGGACCAGCTTTCATGTGAAGAATATGAAAATGGAAAAAATTAAAAATTAACGAGACCGTGAATCTCAACTCTAATGTTCCTTTTCTTTTTTTGCCTGCACAGATAGTTTAATAGTAGCTTCGTTACAAAAGGAATAATGAACTTTAAACAATCCTGTAACCAAAAAGGAAAAAAAATTCTGTTCAGAGTAAAATGGAGTTACTTTGCTATTTTACACCAAGAAACTTATTTTTTTTTAAGCCAAAACGTCAATAAAGCAGTAAAATGAATTTCAGTTAAAGACTGGCCATGACTTTATTCACACCAATGTTGCCTGGAGAAACTTGGGTCCAGATTTAACCGTTCACAGAATATTATGCTCTCCTTCTCTTCAGCTTGATGAAATAAGCAGAAAACAAACAATCTAATGGAATATTTGGATCCGTGGCAAAGGAATGTGACTCACTTGTACTAGGCAGGGCAACAAGATGGATGCCCAGGACCCCCTTGCAGCTATACCTGCAACTTTGCTCTGCTCTGAGACCTTTTCAGAGTGGGTGTAGTGAGATGAAGAAGCAAGCTGTCTTGGCTCCTGAAAGTACCAGATGGGCCCTGGAGAAAGCTCGCCATGAGCTGCAAGCCACAGAGAACAACTTTCCAAGGAAGGGAAAGTCCCAGAAACTACCAGCAGGAAAAGCGCCTGCGGGAAAGACGAATCACAGTCTTTTTCAACTAAAATTGGCCTCATTCCAGCTATCATTGAATATTCATCCTCTCATTCCCCTGAAACAGCGAAGGGAATGACCAAGTACCAGACACAGATGAAGGTAACGGAGCAGCTCACAGATACCACACGGGTTTTGGAAATCACGCACCTGTCCTTCACTTTCACGCCAAACCTGGGGTGCACACAAACCATTTGCTATCGAGATAAACCACCAGCCTATCTGCCTGTTGCTGCAGTGATTTTCCGATAATTCCAGGCAGGGAAATGCACCGGGCGATGACAGCTGTTTGAAGGAACTCCTCACCCTTTCCACACACCAGCCAGCACAAGCAGATTCCTCCTAGCGCAAAATAAAACCTTCAAAATAAAACCGGGGCTGCTTCTCTTCCCTTTGCTGCCAAGTGAGCATCACACTTGCCTTTTAACTGATCCCTGAGAAATGTCTCTTTGCAACACTGCATTTTGCTGTCTTCCCGTGACCTCCGGCCACAGACCTGGAGGAAAGCGGAGAATGGTATAAAGATGATCACAAGTTTGTGGCGGTTGCAAGATATCCAAAGCTATTGGGTTTCTCTGTTGCCACAGGCTCCCTCAGAACAGCTCTGGGCCATTGGCATCATCTCTGTGCTCAGCCTAATGCCGGAACAATTGATTGTTCACAGGAGTACGGTGAGGCAACGATATCAGTGGAGTCATCCAGACACCGTGAAATGAACATCAAATTATGTTCACAGCCTTCTATGTGCTCTTCAAAAAGAGAGGCTGGGAGGGGCAGAGGGGCTCCCCTGCACTGGAGACCAAGTGGTAGTAACATTTAGGAGTTTTCCATCATTAATAACCTCCTCTAGAACCGCGAGTTTCAGAGAACGCTCGCGGTGCCTTTATCATCCTCGTTACCTACTGCCTCTCACTTGCAGAGGATGTGGGTGCTGTGGGCTACCAGAAAATGTTGGTAGAACATGTTCCTCTTGCTTGAGAGCATGTTTCAGGGTGAAACTAACGGTTCATGAATAATTCCGTATCACAGCCTTGGACCTGGTTCCTGTCTGGATGGGAGACACCAAGCAAGCCAAAATGCGAGCTCAGCGTTGGGACCTGCACAGGAGCAGGTCTCCAAGTCAACCTTCCTGCAGGGACAATGAGCTGAAAACCCTGTGCTACTGCCCGGCACAGGAGAAAAAACCCATCAGGGATCTTCTGCCAGGTTTGGCAAACGTTGACTTGGGAAGGTCAGCGTGGTGGTCAAATTCAAACCATCAGCTACGGATTCCCAGCAGTACAGATACTTACTGGATCAAACACTAATTGAAGGCAGCTTGAAAAATACCTGAAATTGCTTTTCAGTTTCCTTCATAACTTTCTTCTCGAGCTGACTGGATACCATTGCTGAGCGTGGTAGATACAGTCTGTCAGGCTCCTGCATGCTTGCCAACCCTTGAGATCCCTGTAAGGAACAGCACTACAGAAAAGTGAGGCGAGCACTTTCCAACCTGCCAGGCAACTCTTGAATTGACCCAACTCATGGACCTCCCTGCACATTTGCAACACTGTGAAAACTGGAGGAAACCGGGTTAGTGAGTGACCCAAGTCATCTCCATGAAATGAACTTTTCTAATAATGGGAGAGAAGAAAAGGAATGGTTTAGAAAGGGAATCGTATGAGCCCTACAAATAAAAACTGAAGAGCTACAGCTCTAGAAGGAGAAAAACTCTCTCTAAAAAGCAACTGGGATGCCACTGAGCAGCCAGGGAAAATCCAAGCTCACAGAACCAGTAGAGACGCGTTGGTTTCAGTTCAAGGGGTTTTTATGTTTTATATCCACCCAAAGTATCAAGCTTGTGGACCTCTCACAAAGGAAATATGCATTATATAAATTGAGGGGGAAATGGCTCCCGCATCTTCGTCAAGGGAGTTAAGTGTGAATATTTAGCAACAAATTCTACTTTGGGGAAAAAAAAAAAGATTAGGATCATGTGCTTTAGCGCATTTATATTCTGCCCTTTCCTTTTATGACCCACTTGAATACATGCTCTTCATGTAGGTGCCTGCACATGTGCATGTATTTAGTGACTAAGAGAAAAAGAAGATCACAGAAAATGAAGGCAAATTTATGTGGCTAGAGAGGTACTGGTTTTACTCTTGCACACCAAGTCATCGGAGACTTGGATCTGAACAAGCTATGTCTGGCACACCACTAAGGGAACCAGGCAAGCCAAGGCACCTTCCCTAGCATCTGTAGTGAACCCAGGCCCTAATGACACAGGGAGAATAGGAGGGGTGATGGCAGCAAATAATGATTTTCCTGGAGCCAGTGTGTCAGAAGGGACATTTTTTCACATGCCTCTGACCAAAAGGTGTCTTCAGGGGTCTAACTTTGCTTCACCATCAAGTGGGGAATCCCCTCAATGGGGAAGCCCCTCACAGCAACTTTCCCGGCGGGTCTGAATTGGACTCGAGTAGCCCCCATGAATCAGATCCTTGACATTAGATTGAATTAATTACATAAAGTTCAATGAAAAGGTTAATTAGCACGCTGCGTCTGTGTGAAAAAGCCCACACGTGGCAGCCCATTGGTTCAGCACTGGCCAAGGTCTGATACGTCTTTCAAGTCAAGACTCAATTTCTTCTGGTGAGCACAGGATTGGCAGAAGCCCCATTTGTATAAATTGTGAAGTATCGGTGGTCTGTTATAACTTCATGCAAGACATCCTTAGCAGACGTTGTCCTAGTAACAGCCACGAGTTTGAGCTGAACAGAAGAAAGACCAAGAAGGGAGGAAATCATACCGGGTTAATTGTTTAAAAGTGCAAGAAGCAAATTCACTAGAAGGTGGGGCTGGTCCTTAATAAACGGACAGGGTGGCTTTTTTGTATGATTTTTTAAAAATTTTGTTTCAAAATAAATTACTGGGATTGTATTTTAGGCTTCATCTCACCGCACACTTCTAGAATTCCTCCAAACCACAACTTATTTTCTTAACAGGTGAGCTTTTTAGCTTTTCTCCTCTTTTCTCAGAACGTGCCGTTCTAACTTGGAGCTGCTCATGTTTGAAGGCAGCACTTTAGACTCATCACCAAACTTGAGACATGCTCCTTTACCAGGAAATACCATCATCTTCATGCAGAGCTCTTCTAAAGCAATGGGACACCAAGAAGGGGGTAAATTTGGTGCAAACAGCACAACACAGCAGTTTACATCGCTGAAGTAAAATTACGGCTCTTGGTATTTTCTTGGAAGTTGATCGCAAAATCACAATGCTAGTCTGGTAAAACTGGCTGCCTGCTAGAAGAGGTGACACAGTCCTGTTGCTGGGACCATGCTGGCCTTGGGGAGCACCCGTGAGGAACATGAGAAGAATAAAATGAGATCTGTACAGCTTCTCCCAGTTTCCGCAGAATTAAAGGAAAAAATGGTATGGATAAGGTCCCAAAGACACAGGAAGGACATCCAAATGGCCAGATTTTGTCTTTGTCCAAGCCCTGGGAAGCAAGGCTGGCTACTGATGGTGTACTCAGAGAGGCCAAATCACCAGGGCTAAAGCAGCAGTTGCTTCCACCATTCTTCTGTTGCCCAAAGAGCATCTGAAGTCTCTCCTAAGCTCCACCGTATCTCATCTCCCAATTCCTTCATCTTTATCTACCTCTGCCATGACATCTTTGGGCAAGTACTGGCACCAGGCTAGTCCTAGCTGGCACGCTGCCTTGGTAAGTCACCACAACGACTGCGGTGACACTATGCACATGAGACGTTCTGAGCCACTACCAAGGGAAACATGTTCTGAACAGGCATGGAAATGAAACGAGGTCCAGTTGCAGAACGCAGATATGAGGAAACGAAGGCTCGAACAGCCCCTGGAGAAAGGGAGGCCCAGGGGCTAGGTGGTACTTTCATTACTCATAACGTAGTTTCATTATGTATGTGGGCCCTTTGCTTTCTCTCACAACTTCCTTTTCAAAAGCTCACGCGATACGCATGCTAAGGGACCATGCCACTGTTGCTTTGGGAGCAGCCTCCCCACTGCTGCCAGGCTCCTCAGGATTTGTCTCTTTCCCACCCCTTCGTGCAGCCTCCACTGATTTCATTGCACTAAGCAAGCTCAAAGTCTCCTCTCTTCCGAGTCCTTCAGCATAACCCTCAGCAAGGCCAAGATCAGGAAAGACAACAACCCCCAAAGTATGCAGCAGGACTTAGACACTGCTGCAGCCACCCAGCAGAGGAAGGAAGGAAGCACAGGACTTCTAAACAACTTCTCCTTTCTCACAAGGTCTTCCTGTGAGGGCTTTTGCAGGCTGGCATTGCCAAGTGAGTAGCTACGGTACCAGTCTGATGCAATAGAGTCGCTACACGGCATTTTCAGACTCATGGAGTTCAGTATTAAGTGGGGTACTTCAAAAAGCTTGTTGCTGTAGCTTTGGGAGGGTTTTTTTCCCCTGGTATTTACATGGAAGAGACACTGTGCAACAGAGCTGAGCTCAACTCCTCGGCAGCAGCTCCTCCATACACGCGGTGACTGATGGAGTTTGTGAAATGCCTTGCTTTTCTTTGGGGTTGTAATGCAGACTACCACCAGGAGTCTTAATATTATTTATTAGGAATATTAAACTAGCATGTCTCATGGAGCCAGTCCTACAGGGTCAGCCACGGGCGAGGTACATCAGCTGAAGTGCTGGCACTAAGTCCATGTTGGATTTAGTGACAGTGGAGGTTCAAACCCCAGCAAGATCAGCTCATCCCTCCGTCTCCCCAGCTAGAAAGATGAGACACAGATGTGAGATTTTTCTGGCTATGGCTTCATTTCAAAGGAAGAGCTTTGGAATACAGACACTGAAATACAACTGCATTAAAAATGGGGATAAAAATCTTTTAGCTTCTCTTGCATAGCAGGAGTGTCTACGATCGCAGCCATCCTTAAACTGCCTGCAGTAATTATGTACACTACTGCGTAGCTATTTGGATTAGTGCTAATCTACAATCTCTTCAAAACCATAGGAGAACTTCTGACATTGAATAAACTGCCAGTGAAATGGAAGATTTTTATGCCTCTGACAGAAATGGTATCTTGAACTATGCACAGTAGGATAATAAACACAGGCTGTGAATCAGTAAAAGCTGATGTTACGTTGGGTAACTCAGCTCAGTGCTTAAACCTTGTACCTCAACAGTGCTAAGAGTCAGCAAAGGCTCCTACCCAAGTCAGGGTGAGCCCTTCTGTTGACAAAACAACTATTTCATTTATGATCAGTAGTGAAGATTTACATCAAAGACTCACGGTCTCAGTTTCATTCAAGTTATTTGGTTTTGGTTCTGGGTCTTACTGAAGACTTTTTCTTGGTTCTCCTGCCTCCAGCTGTTTCCCTGTCAGCCCTGTGCTACCTCTGAAGGCAGCGGCGGTCGCTCTGTTCGGAATATCGAGTACACAGGGAAATAAAGGCTCACTCCCTCCCTCCCATCTTTCACAGGGGCATGACATCACTGGCATGCCATCATTTCTCTCCACACACCCACACTCTTTAAGAACCAGAATTATTAGTAAGATTTGGCACGTGATATCGTACGGTCCCAGAATCTGGGGAGAAACAGAGCTAGCCTTCAAAGTGCAAACCCCAAACTCACACAGGCTGCAGCTCAGCCCTTGGCTCCTTCTAACTTCAGAGGAAACCTTCGGCAGCACCACTACAACTGCCACGGTTTCTGCTCGATGCTGCTGGCCCTGAGCCACCTTCCCCTTTCCGTAGCGCTGGTCTGTCCCCTGCTGCGAGGGGGGGTCAGTGTGTTGTGTAATAAACTTTCAGCCTGAACTGCTCTTCTACGCAGCCCTCACCTCTGAGTTCTGCTGTGGGCGAGGAAAAAGTGATGCACATTTGACATCTGACTAGACCGCTGCCATTTCCTTCTCGTCGCACACCTTCCCAACCTCAAGAATGGCTCTCAGTGGGTTTAGGGGAAGGTGAACAGTAGGCGACACTGAGTGATGATGATGTGGACGCAAAAGATCGTCAGCAAGGTGCTTGTGTAGACAGATCTTGGAGAGGCAGACACACATGCATTCCCACATCCATTTCAAACAACGTAAATGGTATTTTCATAACTTTTCAAGGAATCCTAGCATGTAAGTGGGCAGTTTTCCAAAAAAAATGATTGTACTGTGGAAGTGGGAGAGCAAAAATTCGATGCTATGGGGTGCACAAGGAACTGTGAAGGTGTTGTTCTGCTCCAGAGACCTTTCAACACAGTGAGAGAATGATTTTACGTTTTATACTGCTCCAGGGTGGCAAGTCAAGCAAGGAGGCTGGATGTGGCAATCAAAACGAAATCAAAATTTGTCTTAAAGAACAATACTTTCCAAAAGCAATGTCATGAAGAGAGGACACTGGCAGGTCAAGTGTCAACCCACACCAGAAACCACGCGAGGAGTGTTACCTGCCCTGGGCATGCACACAAAGGGCTGAGTCACCGCGTCACACGGGATGAAACCACGCGTATCAGTGACCGCTGCAGGCGAGGTGCTCCTGCAGCCCTACCCCACGTCATGCCCCAGCACTCGTGAGGCTCAGCAAGAACCTGCCGCATTTCCAGCAGGTCTGGAGACAACGCTGTGCTCCAGAACGTGTTGCTGGGGAGAATCCTTTCACTACATGTCTCCTCACCGTGACCAGGGACACCCGGGAGGCTACACAAGCAGTTCAGGATTGCCCTATAATTATTAAAGCAAAGTCCAGATGAATCCTGGTGTGATCCAAACCCTGTTCTCAATACTCTGCAGGTCTGCCTGTACTATCACAGATAAAGGAAGAAGTCCTGCCATGAGATGTAGGTGTTTGAAGGAGAGCAGCACAGACGCATCTTGGTCAAAAAGGTTTGTGGTAGATGAACAAAAAGAGGAAGAAATTGGTTTCTGTTAGGCCCAGCTTAAATGTTCCTGCTTGACCCCTGTCATACTGCTAATAAAGCGGATGACTAGTTATCTGCAGAGGTTTCTCTTACCTTGTTATTTTTTTAAACTCAATTCTATGACGCATTTACACAGACCAGGAACATGTGGCACATGTTCCTGTTCCCATTTCTCTCATCTTTCCACTGATGGTTTTTTTTTTTTTGTATCTTTTCTTACAGTTAAGGAAAATAATTCGGGTCAAGAGATCACCGTCTTGTGCAGCAGCGAGGCCTCCTAAGATCAGCTCAAAACCACCATCATCAATTACAGCTCTCCTGTGAAGCAACACAAAATGGCTTGGTCACAGCAAAGTTGTCCCTGAGCAGGGAGCATCCAAGCTTCGGACGCACCCTTGGGCCCTTCTCAGGCAGGGGGTCTGATGCTGTCAGGCTTCGTGCCACATGTAGACCATGATTCTCCAGAGACTGGGAACGATACTAATGCATTAGAGCCCTCTGCTCAAAAGCAGCCTTTCATTTCTGGGTGCCCACCCTCAGTTTGCTCTCAACAGCTGCCTACGGCCAACGGGCCTCTAAGGAATCCACTGGAGCAGGGGCTGCATGGCCCTGGGGCACACCACATCCCATCTATTTCAAGATAGGCATCCAAAAATTGAGATAAATTAACTTCTATTAAGTGAATGAATACTCAAAACAGGAGTTTATGCAACTTTCCGCTGGCCAGAGAGACTGTCAGTGGCAGAGATGAAGAGTTCTTGCTTCCCAGTCCTGCACGTATCTCCCCAGGTGCTCTGCCTCTAAACCAGAATAATTTTCTGTGATTGTTCCCGCTATCACAAACAGTAATGCACACTTTTCCAGGTAAAAGTCTGCTGCCACAGCAGTAGAACCACAGAATCGTTTTGGTTGAAATAGACCTTTAAGATCACCAAGTCCAGCGGTTAACCCAGCACTGCCAGGTTGTTACATGAGCAATCACAAGAAAAAATAAAACCAAAACCAACCATGGTGCCTCTTTACCCAAAAATGTATGGAGAACCCTTCAGGTTGAGTGTTGCAGTTTGCAGGGAGAGGAGAGGGAAAGGAGAGGGAAAGGATTTCCACTTGGAAATCATAGAATCACAGCCTGGTTTGGGTGGGAAGGGACCTTTCAAGCTCATCTAGTCCAACCCCCCTGCAGTGAGCAGGGACATCTGCAACCAGAGCAGGTTGCTCAGAGCCCCGGCCAACCTGACCTGCAACGGTTCCAGGGATGGGGCAGCGACCACCTCTCTGGGCAGCCTGGGCCAGGCTCTCACCACCCTCAGCATCAACAATTTCTTCCTTCTCTGCAATCTGAATCTCCCTCTTCTAGTTTAAAACCATCACCCTGTCCTGTCACAACAGGTCCTGCTAAAAATTGTCCCCATCTTTCTTCTTAGGCCCCCTTTAAGTACTGAAAGGCCACCACAAGGTCTCCCCAGAGCCTTCTTTTCTCTGTTGTCAGCTTTGCCTGCTGTAGAGCAGCTGAACCACAGCAATTTATCCCAGAACAAATTATTTGGGCTTGTGAGGTGTTGTGACACAGGACGCTAATTGACAAGAGGCCACAGAAAAGGTCAGAAAACCCAATGGGGGAAGTGATGCACATGCCGAGTGCCGTGAGAGCTGTGCTGAGTAGCTGCACGGGTAGCTGAGTTCAGGGGATTTCTCAGCTCTGCTCGTTGCTCTTGGGGTTTGCAATGCTGCAGGTAGCAAAGAAAAATAAAAAAAAAAGGTGGGGGAGAGGAAGGGGTCGGGCAGTGCAGATGTACGGTAAGGAAGTAATTCTAAGATGTGCCAGCACGGTTGCAGCGCTGGGGGATCTGCGTGACTGGTTGCGGCATGGCAGGCAAGTAAGTTTGTGCTTGTGCTTTTTGTGTAGGAGGTCCAGGCACAAACGGGGATACCCCACAGCAAGGTAAAAAGAGATGAAAGTACGCGCAGAGCTATATGATTAACGGCACTTAATGCATGGGATGTATCTCTAACCATACCCTGGTCTTTGCCAGTGATGTCACACAGACCAAGCAGAGAAGCAATCTAAAGTAACGGGGCTCACTGAGGTGGTTTTAGTTCACATTATAGCAACAGGCTCTGTATTGCTCAAACCAGAACGCTCAAACAGTGAACACTCAGCACGTGAAAGCATTGAATTAACAGCTTCACAGAGTCACAAATGGTTTGGATTGGGAGGGACCATTCAAGGCCCTCCTGTCCAACCTCCCCGCCGTGAGCGGGGACAACTAGAGCAGGTTGCTCAGAGCCCCAGCCAACCTGACCTTGAAGCAGGAGCTCTCACCCAGCAAGGCTGGAGCCCACTGCTTGGTCCTGTCCATGCAGAGGGACCTTTGCATCCCAGCATCCCTGCAGTCCACGCCACACAAAACACTCCTGGGCAAATCCTAAGGCAGAAAGTTTGCTCCAGGTGGGTTTTTCAGGAAACTTCGCAGGTGGGCAGATGTCTCAGTCTGTTGCTGAGTCTCCCTTAGTCTCTAAGCATGTTTGCTTATCCATCAACTATAAACTGTCATCAGTTTGCTTATCCATCAACTATAAACTGTCATCAGTTTGCTTACCCATCAAATATAAACTGTTGTCCTTCGCTTGTATCAAATTCTGTGGCAACAGTTCTTAATCTATGAGTAAACTGTTAAACCTGCAGCTGAAACTCAAGATGCCTAGAGGCTTTTGGCTGACAGAAAACAGAGTGAGACCGGATGGTGGAGGTACCAGAAAAGCTGCTCCACAGAACCACACAGAATTGAAGTCACGGAAAGGAGTCATGAAATAGATCTGGAAGACAGCACATGTAGGATGAGCATCCCCACACCGAAGTGTCCGGCAAACACAAGAAAGATATTGAGTAATTCCCTGTTTGTTTTGCAGCTTTCAAAGGAGACACTCTGGTGTGGGGTGGATCTGCTGCTCAGCCTCTTAGGGAGCTGAAGGCACCTCACGGAGCCTTTCTCGGCTCTCCAGCACCCTCCTCTGGGCTGTAGCCAGGCAAGCACCGGCCTCCCTCTGCTGCTGAACGATTCAGTGCCAGGAGCTACAGAAAACGAAACTTTGCTTTGCTCCTGTTGAAGCCTCAGAGAGTCTTTTCATGGCAGAAGTTCATTCCCCCCAGAATGATGTCCTCTGCATAATTACTCTTTTGAACACCGGCTAAGTAGTAGGAATTGGTTGGAAGCTGATCATCACTGACTTGCTCACTCTTTCCGATGCCCTGCTGGGCAGGAGCCCTTGCTTTTACCTTGATGGTTAGGGTATCAGGACTTGATCCCCTGTTATAGCTTGGTTCCAAGTCAATGAAAGGCTCGACAGGAACCGAGAAGCAATGACCAAGGTCCTGTCATGGGGACATCCCACACCAAACCTTGCCAGGGTGAGCTCATGGCGCGCTGAGCAAGCGGGTACCCCTCTCTCATTTTCCTGGCTTTCTCCTGCGTAGCAGCAGCTATTTCAGACAAGCGCATGTAAGAGGAACCTGCAAAAATCCCTTTGGAAAGAGCATCCGAAATGAGTTGCTTCTGCAATGCGTGATGTCACACAGCAGTGGACTCACCAGAGGCAGCCCCTCCTCCAAACTGGAGTTTATCATCAACTTTATGGAATTATGTTCACACCCCTCACCACAGCAGCTTCAGCCAGCCTCACTTTTCACATCTAAAGCAGCATCAGCTTGAATATGAAAACAGGGTGTCAGCTTGGCATATGACCTTTTGTCCCCCAATAGGCAAATGTAAATCTTACACCTGGGATGGAAAGTAACTTTGAAGCACAATGACTATAGAAACAGGTCTCCCAAGATTTGTTTCATCTCAGGGAAGAATTATTGGCCTGGAAAGTTTACTTTCTCCCTCCTCCACCTCTCCCCTGAAGAAAAAGCAAACAAAAAACCCCAAAACCCCACAACCTTTAAAACTCTGCTTGGAGCTGGTGTTCAAAATCAAACAGGCAGAGCTGCAGAACATCAGCAAATTTTGAATTACCTTCTCAAAATGCTATGCTCAAACGTGCTCGTGGTTTTTAATATCACGGCTAACGCATTGCCACTCCCAGCTCAAATACTCCATCAAGTTCCTCCCCCCAAAAGCAAGCTGCCTGTTTATTGCCTCTTCAGGTACCCGGTAATATCCATTCCACTTTATATTTACAGGAACAATTCCAGCGAGAGCACGGACGCACCCGATTGCCTTTTGCTTTCACAAATGGGGTGAAGAAACACAGTCACACTTGGCGAAGATTCTCATTGCTCGGGTGCGAAGGCAGATCCTAGCCCTGCTGTGCTTTACTCAGCGAGACCGAGTCCAGAGTCACGTTTGCAACTCCAGCCTGCGCTGGGAAGTATACCTCAGGCTAGACTTCCCGGCCACAAAGCACAGAAGATATTACTAATTTGCAAGCAACCAATATTTGTATCCCAGAATTTGTGCTGGAATTAAGTAGCCCCATTCCTTCCTGGCAAACATCCAGCAGAAGCTGCAGTTGAGTTTCAAATAGATAAGAGCCTTAAATACATATTTCATTTATATGTTTTTGGAGTGTTAAGTATTTAACATCGCAAGGCTTAAAAAGGAGTTAAACAATGGATAAGAGCTGTTTCCTGGGATGCTATCCCTGCTGATGGTTCACTTTTCCCTTAGAGATGCTCCAGGCTCGTGAGCCCCAGAGGATGCCGTTTATCAATTCCTGTTACTCCCCACCAGCCTGAGAGACTGGGAAGAAAAGCAGGTCACGGGGCGGGCTGTTAGTTACGCCATCCTCCTGCTTCCTTCCTTCCTGTCTCACAAGCCTGTCAGCTCTTCTGCGCTAAGGAGAGATCGATAGGAGGGCAACTGTCATCTTTGTGAGCCAGCAAGGGAGGCCTAGGAATGGCTGCAGCACAAACGGGGGCACAGACCCATGCAAAAATATTTTCTGTAGGATATTATGTCTCAATTTCTCTTTCTTCCTTCCCTTTTCAGTGCCGAATCGCTGTACTCGCTGGTTAGAAGTTAGGTCCCTGTGGCCCTGTTCTCTGCAGTAAACTCACACCAGACAGGACTTCTCCCACACCAACCCTTTGTCAGCACCGTTCTCCTTCACTGCTTGTTGTCGCTGGTTGCGACTCCAGCCAGGACAGGTTCCTATAAAATCTCCTCTAGGACAGAACTTGCCTTAGAGATTAGAAACACGTTCTTGGTGAAGGCTTCACTTCTGGAAAGACAGCCCCTCGCTCCAGGCTCCAGAGGGCACAACAGGTCCCATGGAATGAGGGCATCCTTTGAATACACGGCATTCTAAAACCTTAACATACCACCCCAGAGATGGAACAACAAACTTCGTATGAACCCTAGGAACAGGTGGGAAGAAAGCAAGCCAAAATAGTTCCTGTGCAGGTATATCCAATTAAGTTAGGGGTTGGAAGGGACCTCTGGAGATCGTCGAGTCCAACACCCCTGGCAGAGCAGGACTATAGAATCTAGGGCAGGTCACACAGGAATGCATCCAGACGGGTCTTGAAAGTCTCCAGAGAAGGAGACTCTACAACCTCTCTGGGGAGCCCATTCCAATGCTCTGTCACCCTCACAGTCAAGAAGTTCCTCCTCATGGAACTTCCATGAGTTCCATGAGGTGGAACTTCCTGTGCTCTCGCTTGCATCCATTGCCCCTTGTCCTGTTGCAGGGCACAAGTGAGAAGAGGTTGCCCCTTTCTTCCTGACACCCAGCCCTCGTCTATTGATACACATTCATTAGATCCCCTCTCAGTCTTCTCTTCTCCAG
>VZZY01024295.1:110475-120858 GCA_013400335.1 Eurystomus gularis
GGAGGCTCCCGGCACAGGGCGGCGGGAGCCGGGCGGGGCTGGGGCCGCTGCTGGTACCGGGCATCGCGCCCGGGACGTTCCCCGGGGGTCCCGCAGCCGGTACCGGGCACCGGGCATCGCTCCCGGGTTCTCCAGGGGTCCCACAGCCGGTACCGGGCACCGGGCATCGCGCCAGGGACGTTCTCCCGGGGGCCCGCAGCTGGTACCGAGCACCGAGCATCACGCCCGGGCCGTTCTTCAGCAGGTCCTGCTGTGCACAGCTGCATATACACATGTGTATGTACATACATGCACCTATAGACGTGCAGAGGCACCTACAGGTGCACACACGTGTAGACACACATGAACACACATGTGTAGACACACGAACACACATGTGCAGACACACATGAACACACACGTGCACCTGTAGACACGTACACAGACACACAAGCTCTCACACACACATGTAGGCGCACACGCGTGTGCACACACCAGCACAGCCACTCCCTTAGTGTCTCCCCTCACGTCCCAGCCCCTTCCCAGCCACACAGGATGGCACATTTCCCCCTGAAAGGGTGATTTTCCCCCATGCCTTTTCCTGGTGTTCCTCACGGGTGTTGTTTGTGTTCGCAGGCCCTGTCTGATCCTCCAGGCAGAAGGAACTCAGTGCTTCTGGATAATGGCAGGTAAGAACAAATACTAGTACACATGCTGGTCTCTTCAGGCCTGGGCACGCTGCACAGAGGTGACGTTGAGTTGGGATACTAAGGTATTACTGTTACAAATGACTGAAATTAGAGAATCACAGACTGGTTTGGGTGGGAAGGGACCTTTCAAGGTCATCTGGTCCAACCCCCCTGCAGAGAGCAGGGACATCTGCAACTAGAGCAGGTTGCTCAGAGCCCCGGCCAACCTCACCTGCAATGGTTCCAGGGATGGGGCAGCGACCACCTCTCTGGGCAACCTGGGCCAGGCTCTCACCACCCTCAGCATCAACAATTCCTTCCTTATATCACTTCCAAGTGATCCCTTTGAAAACTCCAGTCTCTCTGAGCACCTTCAGCCCCGCTAACATGGACACAAACCAGCAGCTTCCAGAACTAATCTTACTGCATCCGTGAGCTTGTGTCACCTGCAGCCACTGAACAGCCTGTTTGCTGAGATTTAGCAGGAACAGCAAAGACGTAACTGCTCTCGATATTCCAGAATATGTTAGGAAGCAGGGGTTTAAGTAGCACACACACGTGTTAAATTTCTGATAGCACCTGGCCGCAAATTTTAATAGGCTTTTGGCAAAGCTGTTGTTTCCTGGATGCTGGGCACACAGGAGAAATAATCACCCCTTATATACAACAGCCCCTTCTGGTGTCCTTTCTGCCTCCAGGGAGAAAAGTCCTGATAGTCTACGCACATCAAGAGCCCAGGTCCTTGAATGGATCTCTGAAGAGCATCGCTGTGGAGGAGCTCAGCAAGCAGGGCTGCAGCGTCACCGTGTCCGACTTGTATGCGATGCAGTTTGAGCCAAGAGCCACAAGAAGTGACATCGTTGGTGAGACTAGCCAAAATACACCTTTTTTTCCAACAATAACAAGACAAACTTTCACCTTACCTATCCTGCTGCATTAACAATCCAGAGCCACACTGTAAGGCGTGCTCCAAAAAGTAGTTGCTATTATTTTCTAGAAATACCCTCTTGTAACAAAACCCAGGTTTCTATTTCCTAGTAGCATTGACTAAGAAATGTCAGCATAGGAACCCAACGAGTACCGTCTTCAGTTAAACACAAAAACATCACAAAAACAAAATATCTGTGTGGCACAGGTTTGTAAAATGGTGCTCTGCCTTTACACCAAAGCGAATGAAGGAAAATCATTATTTTTGCAGTATTTACAACGGACTGAAAGCACGTTCTAAGAACCACCTCCTTTTAATGAACAAGATCACAAATGCTTTCTGCAAGTTAGCTCCTGGCACTCAAGTGCTTGAGCTTTTGAGTTGTCTTAGCGCCTCCAATACTACCTTGGTATTGTATGATTACTGAGAACGAGTGGATGATGTAATTAAGACCTGAGAAACTCGTGTCAGGCCTGTGTGATGTTTGTGCTGTGCTCTTAGCAGCAGCAGCCCCGGCGTTTTGCCAGGGTAGGAAACATGAAGCCATTACGTGGTCTGTGGCAGCTGAAACTCTTCCTTTAAAACAAGAACCAGAAAGAAACTGCACAAGTGCGGGGCAAGCAGCGGCAAAAACAAGAAGAAAGTTACTAATGACCAGACATGAGCATTTCTAAAAAAGGTCCACTCCTGAATATGAACCTTGGCTCATAGTGATACTGAGAGAGAAAGATACATTAGAATCATAGAACTGTTTTGGGTGGAAGAGACCTTTAAGATCATCCAAACAGTAACCCAGCACTAAGCTCCTTTCAGGGAGCTGTCGAGAGCCAGAAGGTCTCCCCTGAGCCTCCTTTTCTCCAGGCTCAACACCCCCAGGTCCCTCAGCTGCTCCTCACAAGACTTCTGCTCCAGACCCTTGCCCAGCTTCTTTGCCCTTCTCTGGACTTGCTCCAGCACAGCCCACAATCTCTAAAAGTCTCACGCGTGAGAACTGCCTTCGGATACTGCTCTGTGACTTGCTAGAGTTCAGTTCATGAGGCTGCTGCCTCTCTCTCCTGCTGGGCCTGGATGATCTACCAGATGAATCAGCAGAGTCAACGTATGTGTCTGATTCAGACATATTGGAATCTGTGCACCCAGCGGTAGTGGAGTCAGCAGAGCCGGACAGCACTGGTGTCCCAGCTTCTGCTTCTTTCCCAGTTAGAGAGGCTGAAAAGCAGCTACATGGTGCTGGTGGCTGCGCGGTGGTTTCAGTAGTCCCTAATGCAGAGGCAGAACAATTAGCAAAACTCTCTTAAATCCTCTTAAATCATCCACCTGCCTCACCAGAGCCTAGAGCCGAGCTTAGGTGCTCTTACTGCACTTCATGTGTTGCAACAGAAAGGTGGAGGTTTTAGTACCCTGAGACACTACAGTCTTCTCCAGTTCAAAATCAAGCCACCATCAGCTGTGACAGTGCTGAATATCCACATGCACACACACACACACAAAAAAGGAAGTGAGGAAGAATGGAAAGCAGTAACTTGATTTAAAACTGTAGATTGCACCATGGATTTAATTCTTACTTGGCTACAACGCTAGAAGCAGGGCAAGGAGTAACTGCACTTCAACCCACAGGCTGCTTGCACAACCCGGAGGAGTTCAATTATGGCGTGGAGATGTGGGAAGCCTACAAGAGAGGAGATCTGTCCAGCGATCTGATTGAAGAGCAAAAGAAGGTGCAAGAAGCAGACTTACTGATTTTTCAGGTCATTATTTTAAATTGTATTTAAAGACCTCTGTTGTCACAGAAGCAAAGCAATAGCAAGGAGATTATGGATTTCATTAGGAGCGTTGGATCTAGCCCGGGGTAAAAAGAGGTGGTAGCTCTGCCGTCGACATGAAACACTCTGTAGCGATTTCAAGGTGTCTGGTTTTTCTGACACAACGCGGATTTTAGAAAATATCAAAAATGCCAGGTCACGCACGAGCAGCATTCGTGCTAGCGCAGTATGAGTTTTTCACACAACTAATGGCAATTTTAGGGAGTAGGAAGGCAGCTGGAATTAGAACCTTAAAATACCTGAGTAAAATTCACAGCAGTGCCGCACTTAAAAATTAACACGCGAGGGTAGTCTGATTGCACAGGGGTTGGGAAAACTGGCCCCACGCTACCTGCGCTCCAAAAATGATTGCATTGAGCAACTCAGAGCAGAAGGTGTTGAGTCCAGCCTAGGACTGTAATTCTCCATGTGAGAACCATGCTAGATACCATCCTTTTTGTCTTGGAGCCCGTGCAAAGCAGACACAGATCCACACAGAGATGTGTGGAAGGGCTTTAGGTAGCCCTGCTGAGTTGTTGTGGTGTGGTGAGAGATACCAGACCAGAATAAATACTTTATCCCTAAGTAACGGTTCAGTACCAAATACAGATCAGTGGTACAGTTATCTGGGACATTACAACAGCAGGTCCAGTAAGTGCTGTGCAAGGCAAGCCTCGTGTGCTTGTTGGCCTTAGGCACAGCCAGTCTATATTCCGCTGCCTGATTCTCGATGAAATCTAGGGTATGACCACCTTGGGTTCAGCTAGATGAATATGAGGGTGTGCATATCTCAATTAAGCATTTCACTGCAAGTCACCATCGTTGTTACACTATTGCTTCTGAGATATGCGCAGTGAAACAAGCCCTGAAGGAAGCGGTTGCTTCCTACTTCCTGCCGGCAGAATGCTATGAAAAAAAAAAAGGCCAAAAAAGCCTCTCAAACACCATGAAGCAATTTACAACTAACTGCAGCCTGAACTCGCCACTTCTATGTATCTATGGAAGATCGGTGGTTGTGGCGATGGGTGACTGCGGGCCATGGTGATTGCCCACAATGTGATTTCCACGTTGTTTCCATCTTGGATGAAGCCCCACGTGGATGAGGTTTTGCAGCATTTCTTCTCCTGTACTGCGGGGTATACAAAGGTTTAGGGATAGCGATGCCTGCTAGAACGGGAGTCCATGAAGCGTTCAGGATAATGCAAATAAGGCATGAGAGATTTAGGCTGTGGTCCCAGGAGAAAACTGGAGGATCTAGAAGCAGGGGGTCCTACTGTTCAAGAAGAAGTTTTCTTCTCAAGGGACCTGAAAGATCATCGCAGGGTGTGAAAGGAGGTCTTTCTCCAGATGCCACATTTGCCAGCAGGCTGTCAGATCAGAGCTGGTCACCAAACATCAGTCCTGGTAATAAGGCTCTCTGTGTGCGTTTTGACCATGTTCTCCGTTAGATCACATGTTCCTTTTGCATTTCAGCAATGGGAGATGATTCTGTACAGTTTTAGGTTCCAATTAAATGGCCCCTTCCTGCCTCATGATAACCTAGCTTTAATTTGTGTGGAAGCCCTCACATTCCCCCTGGTGCCAGTGTGCTGTGGATGCTCTGGCACATACCAGAGACTTCTACAAGCAGAATGAACTTCAGTTACTTTTTGCCACACACAGTTGCAGCTCCTCCTGACAGAGAGCTGGGAGAAGGCCTGTGCAAGATCTGAACAGATTAAGGGAACCTTGTAGACCAAGCCTAAGGATGGCCCGAACTCTCTGTGCTAACGAGGTAATTTTTTTTTTGCCTAGTTTCCCTTGTACTGGTTCAGCATGCCAGCAATCATGAAGGGCTGGATGGACAGAGTCTTGGTCCAAGGATTTGCCCACGAGTTTCCAAACTGTTATGATTCTGGTTTGCTCAAGGTATGTGTCTGAGATTGTTGTATTAAGAGCAAGATTTGCACAATGCTCTTGAGGGTGTTGGTCTTTCTTTTCCATTATATTTGTTTAAAGCACTCACTTTATGCTCTCCTGAAATAATGCTTTGCCAACACGTTGAGTGACTTCCTGGCCTGTTACCACTGTCTGAAAGGAAGCACAACAAGGAGAACGTTCCGAGAGATTTAAGCAATCTCCTTGAGATTTTTAGTTGGCCTACAAAAGGGGCTTTATGATTTGGAAGGTGGTATCAGAGCGCGCTGGGCTGGCACACAGCCTGCCAGCAGATCAGATCAATCCATCTCCTGAAGCTACAGCCTGTTGTTCTTCCCACCGCCGCAGGACTGCACGGATCTGGGATGGGTGACACACTAGAACAGGTGACAAGGTCCCACTCTGGGATTACAGAATCATAGAATGGGTTGGAAGGGACCTGAAAGATCATCTAGTTTGGAATTAAACTGTAAAACTTAGTCAGAAACCTGAAATACCAAGTGCACGAGCCTCCTTTCAGCCTTTCCTTCTCTGTAGCTTAAATTAAGCAAGATCAGTATCTCTGGATGATGATTGCTAAATGTTTAATTCTGCATAGCACTGGGAAAGTTTTGACCCACTGTCTGAAGGGTCTGTCTTGGTAACAACTGCAGCACCTAGAAGCAACCAATATTAGTTCCACATTTACGTTTGCTGCGTGTTGATCTCTGCCATTTCTGATCCTCTTAACAATCCCAAACCCTTCAGTTTGTTTCATCTCAGAAACGGCTGTCTCCCCAAGGTGAACAGGAGTGATCCCCGATGGTCACGGCTGTGTGCCGAGCAGGGGCTCAAGGCAGTTTGGATGCTCCACTGGAAAAATGCTATTTCCATAATGGGAGCTGAAGCAGAGAGGAGGGTAGCTGAGCACAAGCCTGTGGCTAATATCATGGAAGCAAGAGAAACACAGAGGTTTTAGAGGCCAGGTTTGAAGGGGAACAGGAGCATTCAATTTCTGCATTCAGGAAGGACAGGAATAAAGATTTCTCAGAGTGCTGTCCAGCCACAGCTTCCCAAGCAAGGGCAGAACAAGGGCCGGCCCTGCTCCACACTAGGCTGTCAGACATGTCATTCCTTTTCTTCTTAATACTGTCCACTCTCTAGTTGTATGTCGTCAATCTTTGCCTCAGAGCTACTGCTACATGCAAGGTCTGGGAAAGAAGAGGACACCACCTCCTCTAGAAACGTGTTCTGTCCAGGTCCCCCTCAACATCTCCTGAAATATTCAGCCGCTCTTTAAACGTGTCTAACTCAAGCGCTGCTTTCTTCATTCTAGGACAAATTAGCCCTGTTCTCTTTCACCACTGGAGGAAGTGAGGAGATGTATGCAAAAGGAGGTATCAACGGTGATATTCGCTATCTCCTGTGGCCCATGCAGGTACAACATCAGTATTTGGTGGTTGTTTGCCTTAACTTTTATTCTTCCAATTGTTTTTAACAGTTCCGTTATTGTTTATTTTATACGAAATATATTAAGAACAAATTAAGTTGCCGGTCCCAAGCATCTGCAGTTTGTAAACCAAGCCCTAAAATCCCAAGACTCCTCTAAGTGTCCAGGGGTTTTGCTTTGTGCCCCTTCCTCTGCGTCAGAATCTGGAGAAAGCTTTTGCCTTTGCAGCCTTTGCAGTTTCTCTGGTGGATTTACTAGCACTTAAATTCCACAGAGCAGAATAAATGAAGTTAAACTTGTTTTTCAGTGTATTTTGTCATTCTGCCTAATGCCAAGCCTTCAACAGGGCCTGCCAGGATAGGTGATGAACTTCTGCAATTTATTTCCCGTCTGATAAACGCAGAGGTTTAGAAAACCTGCCTTATATTGGGTCAGAGGAACAGTGTCAGATTTGAACCTTCACTTTCAGTTCAAGAATGTGGAAAGACTATTTCCTGAGGCATTTCTTTCTTTGCTTCAAATCCAGCATGGAATCATGCACTTCTGTGGCATCAAACTCCTTGCACCCCACATCTGCTTCGCTCCGGAGTACGTCTCCGAGGAGAAGAGGAAGGAGATGCTGATTGCCTGGGCCCAGCGTCTGAAGACTCTTTGGAAGGAAGAGCCCATAAACTGCTCTCCTGAGTGGTATTTTAAGTAATGTCCAAGTACAGACTACAGAAAGAAGCCTTTTTTTTTTTTCCACTCTGTTCTTTTTGGTGCTTTATCTCAATAATCCAAATGCTAATCTCCTAATTCAAATGTATTACAAGTATCTGGAGTACCACAGCTAGCATCTTAACTGACAGCGTACCATTTATCTGCATTGATTCCCGAGGGATTCTCTTCAACAACGGGTGCAAACCTCTTCGTGAAGAGCTATCCTTGCTCATATAAACACTGTCGTCCTGCCTTACAAGTGGTCGATAGCACAAGCGCTGTTTAATTGCAGATTGTAACGTTGCTGCTTATGATACAGTAGAGCACACTGCTGAGTTTAACACTTTGTGTACCAGCCCTTTCTTTTCTTTGCCAGGGAACATGCTGGCAGTACTTAGCCTCGTTAGGGCCAATCTTGTTCTTTTAAGCGAGAGCTCTACACTCGTGCCTTTGAGCTATGAGGCTGGAGCGTGAATAATGCAAGAGCTGCACAGTTGCGCGGTGACTTAGACAGCTGGAAAGCCCCGTGGGCAGCCTTGGGCTTCTCCACATAGTTACAAAGCAGTATTAAAGCCCTGACAGATGCCAGAAAAAGAAAATAAAACAATAGAAATATTATAAAGCAGTACGTGCACATTATCACCTTTCTCTGTAGAACGTAGCTCTCCTTTCTGAAGTATATCATCTCCAAAGATCAAAGGGAGATCTTTGTTACCCTGAGAGAACAAAAGGAATCCTACCTGCTCCCTGCCCCTTCGTACTGCTGTCTGGGTCTGGAGGGTTGGGTGCTTCCCATCAGCATCAGCCGGCTTCCTTGGAGACCTCCAGCACCAGGGGCTGGCGAGGCAGAATGACTGGAAGCCTGCACGGGCACTGCCCAGCTACCAGCCAGGATCTACTGGGGCAGTGTGACTGCCTGGCTCCTAACAGCCAGGACTTGCACCTTCAGCGGGGTTATTTTTGTGCCTGAGAGCTGTTAACCTGTTCCGTGCGTACGGCAAAGGGAGGGTTTCTCACCTAGCTACACGACGTCTTGCTTCGTTCAGCTCAGCCGGTGGCAGGCTCTGCGCGTTGATATTAAAGGCATGTGGCCCGAATAAAAAATGCTGCTCTGAGTCACTGTCACTCTGCAGCCAGCGCGTGCGTCTGCCATACATTCCTCATAGCGGCCTTCTCGTGCCGCACCCTCATGTTTCTTTAAGGGCTATTCATAGAATCGTTTTGATTAGAAGGGAGCTTTAAGATCAAGCCCACCCATTCCCCCAGCACTGCCAGGGCACCACTAAACCATGTCCCTCAGCACCACATCTCCACGGCCTGGAAACCCCTCCAGGGATGGGGACTCCACCACTGCCCTGCCCAGCCTGGGACAGCCCTTCACAACCCTTTTGGGGAAGACATTTCTCCTCATGTCCAACCTAAACCTCCCTTTGAAGCACAACTTGAGGCCATTTCCTCATGTCCTATCACTTGTTCCTTGGGAGAACCCCCACGGTAATAACAAACATGCAGAGCCCAGATTCCAGAGTGGCCGCACAAGCTGATACACCAGACCGGGACCTGCTGCCTCGGGGAGTCACGCATTCCTGGGTGTCACCTTATGAAGGGAAGGGCCAGACCCCTGGAAGCAGTCCTGCCCTCTGCGGATCTCTGCCTATGACTCAAACTCCTCAGGTTACGCAAGAAAGGAACGTGTTTTGTCTCAACGGCTCTTGTACAAGAAAAAAAGAAAGCAAAAGGGAATAAAATGGGAAATGGTGTACACACGGGCTGTGGGGAAGGCAGATTCTTGCCTAAAAGACTTAAGGAAAACGACTTCTAAGTTACATGATGAGAAATTGATATCCTGAAGGTTCAGGATAGCCTTCCTTCTCAATCACAATTTAGTGATTTCTCTGTAAATTCAGATTGCATTTTTGGATCCATTTATTTTCCCTATTCATTTTGAGAGGGAACGTCGTAACTGGCAGCAGTGACCTCTAAGCACCAACAAATAAATGCCGATTTGTCTTTTTTTGCCCAGCGCTCGCTGGCAGATCACCACTGAATGAGACTGAAACCTTTTTAACTACATCATTTTTATAAGTTTAGCCACCTCGCTCTCTGCAGTCAGCCCGTGCCTTCAGCCACGTACACAACGCAAAGCTCAGCGGCAGAAAAACCAAACCAAACCAAGAGACCTCTGACGTAGAATGTTACCAAAAGATTTCTGTGATGTCTGGGGTTGCAATAGAAGACCAAGACTATGTAATCAGCCCACCAGAGATACCACGTCTGTATTCTCCTTCTCTGGAGACTTTCAAGGTCCATCTGGACACATCCCTTGGCGACCTTGCCTACATGAACCTGCTTTGGGGGTTGGACTAGATGATCTCTAGAGGTCCCTTCCAGCCCCTACCATTCTGTGATTCGCTTTTTTTAGTTGGCAAATAAGGTTCTCTGGACCGCAGGCTTCATAACAGCCTCACAAGGTGGATGGACACGAAGCATCTGTTTGCTAGCTACCACGAGCTGAGTCTGGCAGGTCAGCATAGCCAGCCTCAGCATCCTCACTGCCCCAGGCGTGATCAGCCCTCAGACCCGGAGCTGGCAGAGCACCGGCCTCCGGAACCGCTGGAAGATGGGGATGCGCTGGGCGCGCACGGGTTCCGTTTTGTTAGCGGAAACCGATTGCACTGAGCATTTTCTTCTTTTTTTTTCTTTTTTTTTTTTTTGGAAAGTCCCTGGAAAGAAGCCATTTGCCCTGCAACAAGTTGCAGAAAAACTTGAGGGAGAAAAAAAACTCGAGAGAAAAATTTAACCGGCTCCCGGTTCCCACCTTTCCTCGGCCGGGATTCCCCCCCCACCCCTCCCCTCGACGGCAGGCACTGAGCGGCCCGGGAGCACCGGCAGCCCCGGGAGCCCCGGCAGCCCTCGGGCCGCCTCCTCCGCCTTCCGAGC
>VZZY01024295.1:121236-164251 GCA_013400335.1 Eurystomus gularis
GCATCCCGGCCCAGGTGCTTCCTTTGTGTCTTCCCACTGAGAAACGTCATTCCTCAGTGACGGGATGCACCAGCGGGAAAACCTTGGGAGGAGGGAAGGGTTTCGGCGGGGTTCTGACAGCAGGAGAGCGGGCGGCGTCTGAAACGTCTGCCACACATAGAATCGGACTGGTTGGAAGAGACCTTTGAGAGCATCGAGTCCAACCGTTCCCCCAGCACTGCCAGGGCACCACTAACCCCTGGCCCTCAGCACCACATCTCCACGGCTTGGAAACCCCTCCAGGGATGGGGACTCCGCCACTGCCCTGCCCAGCCTGGGACAGCCCTTCACAACCCATGTGGGGAAGACACTTTTCCTGATGTCCAACCTAAACCTCCCCTGGCACATACGGTGTTTTCTTCCAGCTGCGGGGACCCTCCCATTTATCTCCTGTGGGCCGTAGTGGCGACACCAGCTTGGTTCCTGTTTACTTCTTTCCCTTCTGTTCCTGACTGATAACTACGTGCCCACAAGTTTTGGTGCTTGCAGGCTTGTTCGCTTTCTCTGATTATACCTTGTGACACCTCTGAAGAGCTTGTGCGCCGTGAGCATCCTTAGACCCAAAGGGCTGCAATTACTGCGTGCCCTGTTTTCCTATTGCCGTGCTAAACGCACTCAGCAATCCTCCGTAACCACGCAGGCTGCACAAGGTCTGCATCAGATCAGTAACAGACCATCAGAACAAAGCAAACCACCTCTGAATAGAGGTCGGGCCTGATACGACCTAATCAGGTCATGATTCTTGGGGCTTTAGGTGCCCTTTAGGGGCTAGAGGGGAGAACGTAAACATGGTGTTATAAAGAAAAATGCCACAAACCCACTTATTACACTTACACCTCTCTAAAAAACACCCAAACGGCGAGCAAAAATCACTCTTGTAGCAACCGGTGTTGAAAATTTTCACAATGCGTGTTGGTGCTTGTTAAATATGAACCAACCTTAATACAGGCGTTCAGAATACCGTATTTAAAAAAAATGCTTTATAATCAATCAAGTGCACAAACAAGGGCTACCACACAGCAGAAATTAACCCGCAGAAGCACGCACAGCTTCTGTAAGGTTGGGCTAAACCAAACCACAAGATAGTTGTTCTCTTAACCACAGATACACAAAGTGTGCGCTGGTGCATCCCAAGTACTGAGGATGGATTCCCGTGTAGCTCAATAAAAGTGGTAAGCTTGGAACAAACTTGAGCCTTGGAGTTTCCCTCCTCTATCCCTTTACGGTGTGACATTTCCAGGTAACATCAGCCCATACTTCACGTTAAATAGTAGAAGCAACGACTGCTTATCTCAGTAAAAACCTGGCTAGACGCTGCTTTCCTGTGATAGCCATCCTACAAAAAAACCTTGGGTTTGAAATAAGTCTTAGGATCAATGAGCTTTTACTCAGAGTACCTTCACTACTTAATAACAAGTAGTAGCGTCCTCATAGTAGAGCATGCCCAAGGAGGAGTATTCCCTGCTGTCTTAGGAGAAAATTCCCTCATCCAGTTCATTTCAGCAGATGCCTCATGATTTCAGAAGTTATTGTACGGAATTTCCAAGCCTTCTGGTTACACACTGCTTGGTAGGACCAGGTGTTAGCAACATCAGTAGGAACAAGGTCCGTATTGCTGCAGTTTGAGGCAGGGCTGGGTTTTGCCAGGTTACGTGGTATTGAACGGCGGTCACAAACTATTGCTGCTATCAGTGTAACTTCAGAGATCCAGCACTCAAAAATACACACCCAATTTGCATTCATAAGAAGAGCACAGGCGATTCTTACAGGAATAACCACCACCTAGATGTATAACTACTATTAGCATGGAAGAGTTACCGTGGATATGTGACTTTGCATCAATTCTTGAAGGGGAAACAAGATACTAGCGATGCCACATTAAAGTCTGACAGCGGAATTCAGGCCTTCGTGCCCGTGACACCCACACCATCGGCACAACAGCCAGTAGCACCACTCCGAGAAAGCCAGAGAGTCATCACCAGCAGCTTCCAGGGAGACGAAAGCTCGCCCATGAGGGCAGTGAGTCTTCCAGGCACTGCTATAAGTCATTTGTTACTCCCCTCTTTGATTAACTATAAAGGAATTTAAAACAACAACAACCAAAACATAACGATCTCCTCTTCCCTAAGAATTTTTAAGTGGAGCTTACCTTCTACCAAATGCATGCAGCCACGTCCTCAGTCCTGTGCTCCTAACGCGGGCGAGCACTCCAGCAAAACAAAACCTGCACCCTTCCAAAGGCAGGAACACCAAAGAAGGAAACTCTGAGGAGAGCACACTGCTCCAGCACAGAGAGAACCCTCCCTGTCCACACAAGAGCAGCCCATGGACTGTATATACCCCTGGCAGAGGAAGCTCTCGCTGTCTCTCCTCTGCAGGCACAATCTGGGTAATGGGCCTGCAGCTGAGGTTCACAACGTTAAATGATCTTTCCTATTAGAGATTTAATGATGCAGGTGCACAGCAGTTCACGAGAATTAGCAGTCACTTGTTGGTCTGAAAAAATCTGGGAATCCAAATTTAGGGTTGGATTAGGCTATCTACAGCTCTTAATTACCCGAACGAGCCAATCTGCTGCTGCTGGTAGTGATTCTTTGGAATGGTGCCTTTCTCCCAGAGGAATGGGAGCCAAGCAGCCCTGCTTGTTCCTTGGACTTTGTCTTTTCCCAGCAAACTCTTTCCGTACCTGATGGGAGGTGCTTAAGGTAAAAGTTCTGTGGGGAAAAAAGCAGAGCTTGTGGCTTACAGCTGTGCTCGCTGGCGTGTGCCAAAGGCACCGGCTGTCTAGCCACCTTTTAAGGTTTTACCTCCTGAGAGACAGGCAAGAGGGCACCGCAGCTTTAGCAAAGGCTTAGAATTATTCGGGCATCCCCTGGGGTTTACTTAGCTACCTATTTCACAGGCTCCCCCCATCTCTCTTTTTCACTTAGCACACTGAGGGCATCCTGCAAACCTTCACAATTTCTTCATGCCTCCTCTTTTGAGGGGTGAAGAAGTTGCCTCACATTGCCACCGCAGTCCTTCCTACCGCTCATCTCCTTCAATGCAGACAGCTGTGAAAAACCCACCTCCCACCCAAGCTGGGTTGTTTTGCCCTCCGGAGAAACCTTCCATGTGTCTGATTTAAGCTTCAGGCAGACCCTTTAGAGCTGGATTTGCAAAGATGCCTAGAAGGTAGCTTAGTGTTACGTAAGTATCTGGGCACCTGGCGGGCCCGTGTTCAGGCAGTTTAGAACACGAGATACCCGCCAGAATCACGAGCTGCCATTGGGCCCCTGATTTTTCTGGCTTTCAATTTTTGAAGCGTAGGGCCAGTACTGATCTGCTGCGTATTATATGGCTAAAAGCTATTTATTAACAGCACTTTGAGATCCTCAGGTGAAGAGGTGGTTTTACATCTACTTAATATGACTGTAATGGGTCGACAGGGTAAGCGATTGTGATCTTTAGGTCTGACCCCATGAGAACCACGGGTTTGGTTTCAAACTGAGGCCCTTCATTCATAAGGGTGATGAGAGCGTACGCTTGTGTCCTGCTCCTTACGTAGACGCTGATTTATTGGAACAGCTAAATGCTTTATATTAACACCTTTTTCCTCCCTTATACTACAGGTCCAGCAGCACTGGGGTACTTGATTTGATTTTAACTGCCAAGCCACAAAGACCGCAACCATGTCTCTGGAAGACATCCACATGAACACCCAGGATCTGCATGAAGAAAAACAGCTTGATGCTGGAGGATTCGGAACAATTTCTTTATGCTTTCACAAGAAACATGGATATGTGGTATTAAAAAAAGTGTATACAGGACCCCAGCGCACTGAGTAAGTTACAGGTCTTGTTTTTAATTTTTGTCTTTCACTTAGTCTAAGGAAGCCCCTAAACTCAATGGAGATACATCTAAATAAGGTGCAATCATTTCAGCACTTCGGGTTCTGGAGGTCTGCATGTCTGTAAAACCCTCCAGGACAATACTGGCAGCTGTCCTGCACGTTTTCCTTTTTTTCCCCCGACGAGCCAACTTTTTTAATTTTAACTGATTGTTCCAGTGAAGTTCCTGTTTTCTGGTGCAAGGTAAGCACTGCTGTGAATTCTAAAGAGTAGAGAAATGCAGGGAACTTATCCAGCTGTGGATGTCCACTGGGAACGGAACACACATGAGCTATCCGCAGGACGCCGGCCCCACCTGTGTAATCCCAGTTCCTCCCGGGGAGCTAAGCCCGCTGATTTAATTTAAGGACTGAATGAGCTGTTGATTGCAGCAGATCCAGGCCACGTTGCAGCTCTGCTGCCTCAGAGCCACAGCCATCCTGAAACTCTCCCACCCATCATCCGCTACAGCGAGACAAAAAACACGTGTTCTTCTACTTTGGGTTATAATAAATAAATTAACCGAGCTTCTATTTTGCCAGTGGGCAAATTAAGTGAATTAAGAGATTCTAGTTGCTGACAGTCTGGGATGAACACAGTTAAAACAGATGAGCCTGCCCAGTTTGTTGCTGGGGTTCTGTCTTTACTTTCTCACTACACGAGCTCCTAAGTTTGTTATTCCTTAAAGTCTTGTGCTAAAAGTCTTAAGCAAATTTACGGCTGGGTCCAGTACAAACAAAACAGCCACTTCCTTCTCCAGTACTAGACGAAGACAGAGGGAGACAGCGGCTTCCTTTTAATCACAGGGTGGGAAACCGTTAGCAAGCAATGTAACCTCAAGATCTTACATCCTTTTGCCTGACAACTAGAACAGGAGCAAGAATTAATATACACCGACTCGAGGCACATTGATTTTTTTTTGTTTCATTATGAACCAACAGCATTTTCATCCCCGTGTTCTTTCTAGCCTGGCTCCTGAGCTCGCTGTAATTTCTGGTTTACAGATACAACGATTCCCTCCTTGAAGAAGGGAGGATTATGCGCAGACTGCAGCACGACCGGGTGGTAAAACTACTAGGTATTATTTTGGAAGATGGAAACTACTCACTTGTGATGGAGTATGTGGACCGGGGGAACATGATGAAAGTGCTACAGAAAGTGAGCAGTGAATTGCTTCATCCCTTGCTGTTCCTTAGGGCTCATAAGATGCTGGAAAGGGACAGGACGTTACTGCCATCTCCAGAGAACAAAGTCTTTAGTTTCTCACTCTCCTTTCTGTATTAAAGAGCCAGTGGCAGCCCCGCCTTCTCTAGAGACAGCAGAAGACAACTATGGCTTTCCTGCACATCACAGAGGAGCAAACCACAATTACAGGTTCAAAGATAATAGGAGTGTTTGTAGAGATACGTGGAGAATTTACTAAAGAAGAATGCTTTTGTAACTACCGAGTGACTAGAGTTACTGCAATGCAAAAATTTAGATCCAGTAAGGACCTCACTCCAAGAAGGATATTGAGGGGCTGGAGTGTGTCCAGAGAAGGGCAACGGAGCTGGGGAAGGGTCTAGAGCAGGAGTGTGGTGAGGAGCAGCTGAGGGACCTGGGGTTGTCGAGCCTGGAGAAAAGGAGGCTCAGGGGAGACCTTCTTGCTCTTGACAACTCCCTGAAAGGAGGTTGGAGCCAGGTGGGATCAGTCTCTTCTCCCAAGGAACAAGCGATAGGATGAGAGGAACTGGCCTCAGGTTGTACCAGGGGAGGTTTAGGTTGGACACGAGGAACAATTTCTTCCCCAGAGGGGTTGTCGAGGGCTGTCCCAGGCTGCCCAGGGCAGTGGTGGAGTCCCCATCCCTGGAGGGGTTTCCAAGCCGTGGAGATGTGGTGCTGAGGGACATGGTTTAGTGGTGACCTGGCAGTGCTGGGTTAACATTTGGACTTGATCATCTTAAAGGTTGCTTCCAAACAAAACAATTCTATGACCTTTGTTCTTTTTTACTATGGCTTGAGCAGAGGTACTCTTGGGTCTGAGAATGAAAGTGTCTTAAGGACTGCTAATTGGATGGTTGTAGTAGTATTTAATAGATGGTGCTTCCTGTTCTTTGTTTTAGCTCTGCCTGCCTTTGTCCGTGAAAGGGCGTTTTGTGCTGGAAATCACAGAAGGAATGCTTTATCTGCATGAGCAAGGCTTTGTGCACAAAGATCTGAAACCTGAAAACATCCTTGTGGACACAGACTTCCACATTAAGGTACTTGTTAAACGTGAATGGAGAAAGCTGGTGCTTAGGGCTGAAGAACCCAGTTGAGCTGCCTTGGTTGGTGTTCCTGAGTGGTGGGTGAACTCCTCTGTAGTCCAGTGAGCTATTGCTGAGGGAGCATCTACAGTGAGTCACTGAGCTATGGCTGCCTGTATCCCTAAATCTCTGAGCTTGAGATTTGCAGAATCTTCCCCCAGTAGTGGAAAAAAAATAAAATCACTAAGAGTATTAAAAAAAAAAAGAACAGTTTTGTTGAGAATTGATGACCTACAAATAAAACAGCTAGAAGGAAGAAACAAACCTTAGCACAGAGATTGAAAGAAAATAGAATGTTTTACAGATTATGTCTTTTGTCCTTTATCGCTCTGATTTCTCCTCCTGCCTTTACCTCCTCCTTTTTATTCCTTTCCTTCTTTTGCCTGTTATCTTTTCATCTGTTGTCTCCATCTTTTTTCCCTTAGTCATCATTTTTAAATGCCAGCCAGCAGCTACAAAAAAAAGCAGCAGGAGAATACTTCAAAGAACGGTTTATAAGCCTGTTCCAAAGCACTTCTATTAACTTTAGTGGGGTTTTGGAGCAAGACACATAGATATATAGAAGCCTACTGCCGAATAAACCCAAGTAGAATTTGCAGCAGTCCTCAAATGTCCTGTCACTGGTCGAGGTGAGTTGCTGGAATAATCACCCCATTACAGCTTGAAACTAGAGAATAAATTCCTGCAAAGAGAGCTCTGTCAGTGGGTATTTCTCACACATCAGTTAGTGAGAGGTTGGTTGACAAGGGTAAAGTCGTAGCAAGTCCTAGTGCAGTATGAGCAGCTTGCAGATTAGAGGTATAAACTACTTTTTTTTTTTTTTTTTCAAAAAAAAATAATAATAAAACAAATCATGACCTGCTTTAAACGTAAATTGGATGGTTTGGGGGGTTTCAGCTTGCTTATATGGACAGGGCCAAACTGTGATCAGACTGCACGGCAAACTGAACTGGAACCCAGAACTCAGAATCAGATCAGAATTCCTTAAGCAGCTTGATCAGAAGTATAATTTAAGGCGGCCATTGTGTGATCTGTCTGCTTGAACGTGCCAGTGTTTATAGAGGGAAATAGTTGTTCTAGGAAACTGCATGTGTAGGAAGATTCAGATCATACATTCCTCTACCACATTAGACCTCTTCTCACTTGCAGACATGAACTTGGACTCCTACTTCCTCGGCAGGATGTCACTTACATTTTCCTCTTCCTCTAAGCACATGACCTCTAAATGTAGCCCAAAGCTTCAGAAACTCAAGAGGAACAATAAGCTCATTAGAGGCAACAAGAGAGAAAAGCAAAGCGAGTTAGAAACGAGGCAAGGTGCCACCTCGGTTTTGTCTGAAGTGACGGGGTTACACAACCCAGCCTGACAGCTGCCTGTGGCCAAGAGAGCCCAGCCCATTTTCTTCCATTTGTCCTCTCCTGTTGACCTCCCATTCCCTTGTGTTAGCACTGGTGCTAATCTGACCACCCTGCCCTGATTTAGGAAGCCAGACCAGCGGGCTACTCTGCCTTGTTGGCAGTTCTACCCTTGGTCCAGCAAGACATGAGCACCTCGCGCTCGGTCTTACCCATAAAACAGCAAAGAGTTTGTTTTCCTTTCTCACATTGAGTTTTTAGGCAAGTTATTACCAGCTATTCACTGTTAAAGTGGAGCACTGTATGCCATGCCTGTCTCCTCCTGGTCACAGCACGAGCTCTGACGCCTCTCATTTCTCAGATCGCAGATCTTGGCGTTGCCTGCTTCAAGAACTGGAGTCGGCTGACCCAAGAGGAGACTGTCCGGCAGAAGCAATTCAAGACCGCTTGCCAGAACAACGCTGGGACGCTTTTCTATATGGCCCCAGAGCATTTACGCTCTCTTAATGTAAAGCCGGTGGAGAAATCAGACGTTTACAGCTTCGGCATAGTCATCTGGGCCATTTTTGCCAACAAAGAGCCGTATGAACGTAAGTGACTTCCAGAAGCATTCTATTGCAAAATTAAGTTACAAACGTGACGCGCTTAAAGTGATAAAATGAAGATTAGTGGGTCAAATCGCCAGCGCCCAAGAATGGCACCTGTTAGGCACTGAATGGCCAGTAAGAGGCATTAGTTGCATCATTCCCGACTTCTGAGCACGGACAAGAAGATCTGAAGTGCAGGCGTGAGCCCCATCTGTTCACATGCACAGGGTGTGGGCATAGACCTGCACTCCGTGACAGAAGTTCAGACAAGCCGTGGGCAGCCCAGGATGGAGACTTTGATGTCCGCTCTGTCCTAAGGTGGACTAGTTAGGGGTGGTTTTCCTTTTGCCAGGAACAGTCACACATCCAGTCACTGCTCTGCTTGTTTCTCAACATGCAGCCATGTGTAGAGCAAGAGGAGCAGACTGGGCAATTCCAGAGTAACGTGCTTATCAAGCCAAATGGATTTTTTGCTAATTAATTGGCCAAACGTTGTCTGTGTGGCCACCTTTGTCTTTGTACCCAGGAAAATTTTGAGATTGAGGTTCTGGAGGGCTAGATCCATCACCCTTACTCATACCATGCATGCCTTACGTCTAAGAGTAAGATTAATCATTAATCTTAAATCACTAACCTATGGAAGTTAAGGCAGTGGATTCAAGTTCACTAGCGGGAGAGATTTGTAGCTGTAAATCAGTCGTCTTGCTTTTAAACAAGTCTTTTACAAACACACGGGGAGCTGCTTGGCTACTTCTTTTACCTACGGCAAGTTCACAAACCCCGCAATCAGTATCCAATGGGAAATTTTGTTTTTCAGATGGTATAAATGAAGCCCAGATTTGCTTTGGCATCATGAATGGAAACAGACCAGACATAAAGGAGATCACTGATATGTGTCCGGGGGAAATCATTGACTTAATGAAACAGTGCTGGGACCAAGAGGCAGAGAAGCGGCCGACCTTTGCAGGTAAGGCGTTGCTTCGGGGTTATTTTTGTTACGTTTCCCTCAATTATTTGGAACGCAGCAAAACACACCGAGTGTTTTCACCTTAAAATAGAGTTTTTTGCTTTGAAAAGAGAAATATCCATTCACATGCCCAGTAAAGTGTACTTGCTGTGCCCTGACTAAAAAAGGGAACTGGGACAACATTTCTAGATCTAAAAACTAGCGAGGGGATGGAGCCAAGACACTTTATACCTGGTGGCAGTTTGTTTTCAGCGTAGTATCATCTCCCTGCTGAAATGTACAGCAAAGCTAACCAAGGGATTTAGCATATCTTGGGTCTGAGTGAGAAAATACCCCATCAAAACTGGCTTCAAAAGCTGTCCCAGTTTAGCCTTCCACGGGCGATGCATCAGCCTCCGAGCAGCTAATCATCCGTCCG
Organism: Eurystomus gularis; assembly: GCA_013400335.1. Lineage (NCBI taxonomy): Eukaryota > Metazoa > Chordata > Aves > Coraciiformes > Coraciidae > Eurystomus > Eurystomus gularis. The sequence continues at coordinate 130,758 of VZZY01024295.1, forward strand.
TACGGTCAGATCCCAGAACACTTGCAGGCACCAAAAGTCCGGACTGAACAGTCTACGAAGGAGGCTAAGCATTCAGCAAATAACTCCAAATTTGTTACCTCCTCTTGTCTTTTCCTTCTGCCTCATCACGTAGCACCAAAAAACCCCACACCCAACCAAAAAAAAATAAAAAAAACAGACCCAAAACAACAAGTGAAAAAATACAAAACTCCACACCCAACACAAAACCACAAAAACCCCTTACACGTAACAGGAAATGGGGGTTTGGATTTAGACGGGCGCACCAAGAGCTTCATCCACAACAAGCACGTTCTTAGTACTCAGAGGAAATCCGTACACCAGGAGGAACCCATCTACTACTTCCATATTTAACCGGCAGAATCTGCTGCAAATAGAGTTTTGCTGGAACTGGGTCTGAGCTTCTAATTTCCCGTATGCAAAATACTGGTATTTGCCATGCTAATAGTTGATTTCAGCAATCCCGTCTTTAGCAGAGGTAGGATAGTTGTCTATCAAATACCTGGATGCAATTGAATGCATCTTATTTCTTAAAACGTGGCGACCAATCTTTTGGGCAGTCAAGTGATGGAAAGGAGCTGTCAGCCACAGATCCTAGGCAGAGAGCTTTCACCCTACACAGCGATACAACCACAAAAATCCCTAGAATCGTCCTGTTCTTGTCACTATATTGAAGTTAAATGAGCCACCCAGACAGGTTCCAGATGTACCTATAATTTTCCTGTTTCTAACCTCGTGCAAGTCTTTATTCAGTACTTATCCATCGCAGTTGTTAACACTTTTTTCCCTATTAAAACCCACTTTGACTCAGTTCTTCTCTTTTTGCAGAAATTAGTCAAACGTACAAGCCATTTTACTATCAAAATCTAGAAAAAAATATCGAAGACGATCTGAAGAAGTTGAAAGTGAGTAATTTTCTAAGCATTTTAGAGTGTCTGTTCTGCGCGTCCCATCTCCTCAACCCCAGTTCTGGCCAGATTCTGCCACTTGGAGTCTGATCCTTGACTGACCCAAACTCCTTCTGTGATAAAATGCCTGGATTTGCGAACGAGAGGAGAGCAACTCGTGTCGCTTACCTGGAGGTTCTCAGCACCCAACTGCATGAAGCTCTGAGCTGCCAGCTTTGATTTAGAGCAAGTGTAAAAGAACCTCTGTAAATTCTTGGTGATTTTCGCCCTGCGTTCAGGCGACGTCTCCGAGGCCAGGAAGCGATGCTGCAGTATAGGGACAGGGAAAATGGGAAATAGGATGCTTTTCCTGAGTGCCCAGGTTGGTTTCTCTTACTTTTCTGGCTGTGGGTTTATAAATTACAATTAAAAAAAAAAAGATTTCTTCAGTGAAAATAAGAGAACGAGAACTTCTTGAACAATTGGGCTGATGATGGAACCTTTTTATCACAAACTTTTATCAATTCTCTCACCTCAGTAGTGCTGACAGCTGTTGGTGAGATCTCCTGGCTTTGGGGGTTAATCTTTGCAGCTAAGCGATGCTCAGAAGCCTACATACCTGGTTATTTTAATTAAGAAAACAGCTTCCTTATAAAACCATTCATCTACAGTTTTCTTTAAAGTACTTCTTTCTGTCACCAAGGCTACGATGGTGCAAATGGAAGTTTCTGGTGATTTTTATGAAGCACCAATCACCAAATAAAACACAAGCAATAGAGTTTTACAAAATGAAACTGATGCAGCAGTTTTCCTGGACGGATTGGACCAAACTAACTCGCTTGAGCAGTCCAGTTACTGTAAATCTAAGTACCTAAGGTTGAAGTGTGCTTTAGCATGTCATCTTCTGCTTTTGGAAGGAAGTAGATTTTTTGGGAAGAGGGAGTAGTTGTTGATTTTTAATCTGTGATAGTAGTTTAATTAACAAAACCCCACGCTTTTAGAAATTACTTTATGAATAGGCAGCACTGGGGGAAATGGAGAAAATTTTTCCACATAAAAAACAAACAAACAAACAAAAAAACTTCTACCTGCAGTGAAGTCTGAATAATGGGAACATCAGAAGAGTAGACCGGGAATGGATTTTGCCTTCACTGTAGTGAAGTGAGGATGGGGGTTTACAGAAATAAAAACTACACTGCATCTTTCTGGAGATTTGCTGTGATCTCCTTGTTCCTAATACTCTTCATAAAAGTCAATGTGGCCAAACCCGAGTGTAAATCTCCTTCCTGCTGGTGAATGTACTTACTAAATACTGGTCCACAAGCCAGGATGAACGTTTGCTACCTGGACCTCGGCAGCATCCTCTCACCGAGGCTGCTTGCGCAAGCTCTGGCTGTTCAGGACGAGCCAGAATCCAAACCCACTCTGTCTGGGTTAAGCTCGTACCCGTGTAGACCAGGGCATTGCTTGGCCAACTCAGACTATTATACACTGCAGTTGCATTGCAGCTCTTCCTCCCTTCATTGAAGATTTTTCCTGTCTGTAGCAACAGATGCTGCCTTTGGTGAAGCTTTTGTCTCTAACTTGATCATTTGTTCTTTCTTATGTGCAGCAAACGTGGCCCAAGTCAAAAGCACTGCTGGAGAGGATGGAGTCCCTTCAAATAGATGCTGTAGCAGTCGACCCCAGCAATGGTCAAGTAGGTAAGTCACTTCCTAGCACTTCATCATTCTGTGTAGTCTGCCGCAGAAGAAGTTGTGTATGTGTGCAAAGTAAGTGATCTTTCCATTGAGGGGTTATGAAGAGACTCAGTAAGTCAGCGCTTCAGAGAGAAGTGTAATCACTGAGAAAATTAAAAATCTGCTCCCAGGCTCTCCAAAGTCATAGTAACTGCTTCCAGTTTTCCACAATCTACAGTTGGAACCCGTTTCATTTTATACTCTTCTGCTTTCCTCTCCCATGCCAAACGTTTTGTTTAGCATTAGATCTTTTTCAGTGGTGGCTTTGATAATTACATTTCATACTTGGTCTTTCTTCCCATCCTTTCAGTTGTGCCAACTGCTTTGTCTTGATTTCATTAAGACTTTCCCTTTTCCCCCCTCCAGCCTTTTGTATGAATGCTCTTAATACGCGATGATGCAGTTATAGTCTTGTAGTACTGTATCTATAATTCTTTTGCCAAAGTTTCTTAATGGCCAAGGACCTAGGATCGTATTTGCAACACTGATTTACAAGCAATAATATCAAATTCACTAGGAGTAAAATCCCGCTAAGTTTGCTCACACCCTTTGAAAGACATTATTAAGTGAATAAGTGTAACATGGAACTAATAAATGTTCCTCGAAGCGGGGCCTGCCGTGACTGTGGAACTGGTGGATGGAGCAGGGCAGCCCCACTGCTGTATTTTTAAATGAGCAGAACGACATTTCCCTGGCAGAAATAATCCCGTATGACCGCAGCTGATTGCGGATGCTCTTGTGTTTTAAGTACAAAAGGCTTTATTGGGAACCTGCGCTGCAGAAAGATACTATCTCGACAGCCTGCCAGTCAAAGCCAGGGGTTTTTTTTCCAGTCAATTCATTACTCAGACAGCGGCAGGGAAAGAGATCCCACGGGCTCTGCTCATGCCTCTCCAGGCTTGCCCTGGAGAACGGGCGCCACAGAGTTTATGTTAATTGCTAATAGCTGTCACTTTTGATGAGGTTATTTCTCTGTTGCCTTATTCCTCCCACTCCCTCCCTAGCAGCGGTAACAAAAGCAGCCGAGCGAGTCGGACGGAAGGTGCACTAACACACAGCCAGCAAAGGGAGCTAGTTTCAGTCCTGCCTAACATGGGCTGAATTCATGCGATCTAGAAAAAAAGGAGAGAAAACAAAACCAAAACCAGTTCACTGGCGTTATCTGAGCTGAACAGAAGCACATCCATACACTTTACTCCAATTTTACACTGCTCCGAGGGAGTCCCTTGCTTTAAGCAGCGTATAATGTTTTCTAGACAACTGTGGGGCTTTCAGGACATTTGCAGAAAGTGTCTGTAGTCCTGCCCTTAAAAGTGCAGGAACAAGTAGCAACAAGCAGGTCGTGACATTCTTGTTTAGTCTTGGAATGCCACAGTAGGATCCAGATCATAACTCAGCCTAGGGCTAGGCTGAGGTAGAGCGTCCTTTGATAGGAGGGTTAGTTTGCAAGACGTGGGTGACACGGGCTGTTTTATCTAGTAGGTATTATTTGTAAGAACATATTCTTTGGGACTGTGAAGAACAAGCCAGACCAAAGGATTCATCACAAAATACTCAGGGTATTTTACGTAATCATTTGCAAATGCGACTTTAACGACAAATTATTTGTGCTGTGTAACAGCTATTCCAGTGGTGTTTTCCATCCTGTTACTCCAAATTTTGCACTGATTAAACTCCAGTTAACACCAGTGGAGACACACACTATTAAACCAGACCCTACAGGTGCCTCCCGGAACTGTTTCAGGGGTTGAGGACTTGATGTCAATGTAAGCAGAGTGTGCAGTGAATTCCGACACCACCTGACTAATGGAGGTTTTAACACTGGCGGCTTAAACAAGCCTGTTCTTCCTAAATAAAAACCTGTAACACTTCTCAGTAAGGGCATTCTATAAAATAAAACACAGCTTGTGCTGGAAGGAATGTTATATTTTTCACCTTTTACATATTACTGTAACATTAGAGTAATAGATTCTACTGTTGTCGCAACAAGTTATATACTCTTGCATTTGGAAGCATTTCAAATATTTCATTTTGCTCCCTTTCAGATCAGCCTAACTCTCTACACAGCTCCCAGGGTCCCATGACCAGTCAGGTTAACGAAGCCCTGGTCGCTGCCTCCCCTGAGAACCAGCCCGTGGAGAGCTGCGAGACCTCCTTCACCTCTCCTGATCACCTGGAGAGAAAACTTCAGCGTGAACTCAACTACCACGCGTCTGGGAGCTGGACGGATAAAGCAGTTAGTCCTGTAGTGTACACCCCCGAAATGAGAGAGGAGGAAAGGAGACGAAGAGTTTCCTATGATCCATTTTTAAAGTCATCTTCTACCCCTCCGTGGAGCAAATGCTACCCAAGAGCGGAGAACGCAAACACTAATCCATATTTTTGGCCGCAGCCAGCTGCAACAACGTCGAAAATGGGAAATGTAGATATTTTTTATGGGCCAAACCCTAACAATCTTCTAATGGGAAACACAGAAGGTCTCTACGGGTTGAGTTCAACCAGTGTCTTCAGCCCAAGTAAACCTCCTGTGCCTGAATCTGGCCCAAACCAGTCACAGACCAACACAAACTGGTATCCAAAGAGTGCAGACACAGATACAGGTGAGATTCCTCCTCCTTCAAACACCTACATTTCTCAAGACACACTTGTTCTCTAAAAACAAGGTGGCCAAGGGTGTTTTGTAGTTTATGTAACAGCAGCCTGCTTGGGGGTGGTGAGACACTGGCACAGGTTGCCCAGGGAGGTTGTAGATGCCCCAGCACTGGATGTGTTCAAGGCCAGGTTGGATGGAGCTTGGAGCAACCTGGTCGAGTGGAAAGTGTCCCTGCCCATGGCAGGGGCGTTGGAACTAGGTGATCTTTAAGGTCCCTTCCAACCCAAACTATTCTATGGTTCTAACCAGCTTATTGCTAAGGGTTGATCTGTGATATAGCAAAGATGAATTTCATTATGTTCTCTGTTTACTTGAAGTTAATTCAGGTCTCTAAAAAGCTCCAGCTTTGACCTCATTATGCTGCTTTCACTGACTTCAGGCTGTTAACTTTGAGCTGTTTCTAAAGCACAAGTGTCATAGAGAAGCATCAGACCTAATGCTTCAGCTACCAACCCACTTACAGCAGACACTGCTACAGCAGCTCCCAAACCCAGGAGCCGCTACCAGTCATCCTAGGAAAGCAAAGGAGAACTTTGGACTCTCAAAAACTTTGTAGTGTTTCAGAAAATAAATTTTAGCTTGATTGGTAGCAAGGCAGGAGACTCCTGAGCTCAGGGAGCCAGCAAGGAGCTGAGGCTCATGACAGGTTTCTCCAGAGAGCTCTGCCTGGTGCTGATGGGGAGGTTCTGTCGGTATTTGCTAGTGAGCTGTGCAGGAGAAAGGTGTGGAGACAAAGAGGGGAGAGAACACCAAGTATTGGCAAAAAGTATAAATAAATGGTAACTTGAGGCCCAGAAGACGTAGCTTTTTGAAGCTAGAGGTAGCATGTTAGCCTGCTCCTGCTAAATATTGGGTTCTTGTAGTGCGGCATTCTTTTCCTCACGGGAAGAATCAAGGCTGCCTGGCTGTTTACAGGCAGAACGCCTCAAAGGTGTTACTCTGTTAAATTATTTATGCAGAGTCTGTGATCAGTTGTTTGTGAGTTTATTTACCAAAATGAATCAGAGCTGCCATATCAGTGGGCAGGGATTAGACCTGTCAACTTCACTAATTAAGTGAAATCTTCTGTTTGAAAGAAAAAAAGAGTTCTTACAGGGAGGCTGCCTGCAATAGCACGGCAGTCATCGGGCCGAGGAGCAGACGAGCTGTGTTGCAGCTCTTCCGTTGGCTTGTTGGGCGACCATAACCTTGTCACTCTTACTCGTCATGAGCTGAGGAGCCCATCTATAGACATCCCAATCGATTAGTGCCCTGGGCTGGGAGTCCCATCTCAACCAGACGTGCCCACCACCAGCAGAAGATGCAGTTGTGTCCCACGCCTCAGCGAGAGCTGGTCACAGCCACGTGCTGATACAAACCATCTGTCTCAGCAGTAAGCAGGAGCTGCACGCTTGGGAGTTTGGTGTTTTCCCATTGGAATACCCGTTACGAGGCAGCTCGGTCCGTAACCGCGCTGTGGTACCACACTGGTTTCTGCTGGCCAGGTATTCCCACCCCCAGGGAAGCTCGTTGCCCTCGTTGGGATCCAGGGGTGGGTGAGGCTTTTAGTCACCAAACAAAGCCACGATGAGCTCACTGCTTTAACTGGGGTTATTTGAGGAGATAGAATTCTGTTAATTAAAAAGCTTCTCATCTCTTAAATACAAAGAACACAGACTGTACTCGTACTGTTACAAATACGGCCATCATTTTTTAAGTACTTTTGCTTTTTTATTTACGTGATGCTTTTGGCTTCCCCCCCCATCCCCCCCCCCCCAACTCTTTTAGGTAACAAGGATTCCATTTCTTTCACAAGGGGAACTTTCACATACTGTTCTTCTGTACCCAGAGGAAGCACTGGTAAGTGCCGTAGCCCTCGTCTGTCCCAGTAGCCAACAGGCCCTGTATTGCAGCCTGAGCAGAAAAGCAAACAACTGCTTGAAATAAATTAATTTCAAGATTAACATAACATAAATTATGTTATCGCTCAATACCTCTAACCATAGCTGAAGCTGCCGGTACATAAAACTAATTCCTGTCTCTAGCAGGACCTGTACACGCTGTTCAGTGTGTATTTGATGGATCAAGGACAGTATCTTTCTTGTTAAAAAGAGCTTTTTAAAGCCTGAAGGCGTTGTAAGAGATTTCTTCATTTTTTAGCTAAAAATATAAAGTATTTCCTGGGTCCTGCACCTCAAAAAAAAAAAAAAAGGATAGGATACAGGAATCATAATGCTTTGCCATGTGATAAAATGCTTTTCTTTTGTGCAACTTCCAGAAACTAATCATGCCTACATGTCAGGGTTACTGGACTAGCAGTTTCAGGTTAACAAATGGTAAATGCATTTAGTCAGATTTTTGTACATGACCATAGATTTCCACACTTCACATTGCAGTTGAGTGTGCAACAAGGATATTTGTGCATCTAACCATTATTTGGGGTGATTAAGTACAGAGCTTGGTCTGTCACCTTAAGTATCTACTTCAGTGTTAGACCCAGGTTGGGATACTCACCATTTAAACTAGAGTTAGAACATTTAAAGGATGATTATCCAGAGTTCACAAAACATTATTAAGAGAACTGACATCACCAAACGTGACTGGAAGAGTCACTTATTTTCAGGTTTTGTGTGGAAATCAGCCAGCTGCAAGCAAAGACCACCAAATTAGGTGTTTCATGACACACAAGCAAACCACAGATGTGAGCTCCTGGAGGTGCACACGATTTATACCTGTGCAATCAGCGCATCACTTACTGCTGAGGATTCAGGGTTCAACATAAAGGAGCAGGGTTTTTTGGTAAGGTATCTCAGAAACCATTCTAGTCTTGCATTAGAACCAAAAGTACAGAACGGGGTGAATATAGAGAGAAGTGTTGTTGGAACAAACCCCCAGCAAGTAGCACGCTGTGGTTGCCTGTGAAAATAGATGCAACTGAAGAATCTATTCCTAGAAAGCAGGGATGAAATACATTGAAGCAGAGAGCTGCCATCCAGACAGTGTGCTATAGAAACCTTATGAGCAGCTAGAAATTATTTTTTGTAGTCTCACAGAACTTCAAACTCATAGCTAGCCTGAACGTAGATCTATAAAGAGTGAAGCTGGGAGGCAGAGGCAAGCCTTGAAGGCTTAAATGAAAAGTGCTTTTGAGTGAAGCCTGGCCTCCTGAAGCTGTTGGCCAACAGACGAGGCTGCTACTACACATTCCTAAAGCGCAGGGAACATTATTCACAGTCTAGTAACTACCAGCGCGTCAGGCTTGGTAATGGCACTCGGTGACAGAATAGAACAGGATGGGCTCTCACTGAAGTGCATTTCTGTCACCTTGTAACAACAATTCACTCATAGTTGCCAGTAAATTGCCATTTCTACATTAAATGCAATAAAAGCATTTAACCACTCCCTTTACTAGCAGAACCTTCCTCTTTATCTTACTTCTTGGCATCCTGAATCACATGCAGTTGTTTCTAAAATTGTGTTAATTTCCCTTTCACAGACGATTCGATCAAGTACAACATAAGTAACAGTTCCGGAATTCAAATTGGGTCCTACAATCACATGAAGATCGAAGACCAGAATCAACACATCAGCACCTCTCCTGCTGCTACAGAAGCGATTTACAAGCATTATGAAGCGAAGGGCATATTTGGTAAGAGGAACATCCCCCCGGTTCTGCTCTGTTCTCCCCATAGATTTAGATGGGAAGCGTTTGGTTTGGAGCGCATGAAAGCAGGGCAGCTTTTTCCCCTCTGACTCTTGAGATGTAACTGTTTGGGTCCTTTTCTATTCTATACTTCAGAGCGTATAAAACAAGTAAGGGTTTGTGCTAATAGAGTTCTGTAATAACATGGGCCCCATTTGTCCTGTGGTTCCATGACCTGTTGTTTTATGAGACACCAGATACAACTATAGGTGTATTTGCATCAAGAACAAGAGGAGTAACACCAACCAAATCCATAGAAGCAAGGTTAGGATCGGTGGTCCTCACCTGACTTAGTTTAAATCATAAAATATCCTGAGCTGGAAGGAACCTGTGAGGATTGCTGAGTCAGCGCCTGGCACCAGACAGGGAAACCAAGACGTTAAATGACATATCTAATAGCGTTGTCCAAGTGCTTCTTGAACGCTGGCAGGCGTGGGGCCACAGCCACCTCATTCGGGTAGAAATCGGAAGATTTTGAAGTTCAATTTATTTTTGTCGGTCAGTACGGGATTGAACTATCCCTTTGTATTCCTAAGGCAACAATTAATCGTATCCTAGAATATAAAACATACAGGCATCTAAGAATTCTAGGAGGGAGCTTTTCAATTTTGCAGATGTTGAAGTGACAAACTAGGACAGCCTCGGACCAAAAGCAGGTCCAGCAGCTGACCTGTGAATACACATCTTCTGATGGGGAGGTTCCTTCCTGGCATCGCTGGGTAATACTCCCTTCACAAAACCACTTCTGAGCCCATCACTGAAATTCTGTCTCCAGATATTCCCAATAAGTAGCCGGGGGAGGACAGGCAAGATAGCGAAGGGAGCAGATGAGATGTTGAACGTGCCATTTTCTTACCCTTGGTTCTCCTTTTGCAGACAGCACTGCTGTCCTGACCGAGCAACACCTGAACCTAGTGCGAGACAAGCTGGCCAAGCAGTGGAAGCACTGTGCTCGTAAACTAGGCTTCTGCAACCCCGAGATCGACGAAATCGATCACGACTACGAGCGAGATGGACTGAAAGAGAAGGTGTACCAGATGCTGCTGAAGTGGGAGATGCGGGAGGGCTCCAAAGGCGCCACGGTTGGCAAGCTTGCCAAAGCCCTCTTCAGCTGCCAGAGACTGGACCTCCTCACCAGTTTGATGCAGATCGATGAGGAATAAGGGGTCAAATGAGGGTATCTTTTCCTGAAGGCCTCTCGTAATAATTCAAAACGGACTTTCTGGAGCTCTCCTTTTTGCACAGACTTTTTGGACCGCTTTTTTTTTTTCTTCCCCCTGCTGAGCAGTTTTCAGCGGATGCCCCCAATAAATCAAAGGGTTTATGTCAAGATAGTTGCTGTTCCAGAGGATAAAAGAAAATAATCATCTTCCTTCTGAATGATTGTCCAAAGATAACAACTAAATGCAATACCAGGATTCCAGGAGAACATGTTGTACGAGGTTTCTAGATTCTGTCTTGAAAAGAAACTGGCACCTCTGCACAAAAGCAGGTTGTTTCAGCGCAGCAGATAGACTGGGAAAGACTGGCCCACTCCTCAAAACACTCGGTACAGAAAACAAAATCAGCTCTTAATTTTTGCCACAAGTGCCAATACTTAAAGGTTTCTAACCCAGATTGCTCTAAGTCAATACAATGTTATTTTTTTAAACCATTTTATAATGTTTATTAAATACAGATGGCTCGAATGATGCAAAGAGCAGTGTAAATAAAAGCAAAAGTGATTCTTGGCTTAAAAAGTACAGAGTTGATAAAATGCTCTTCTTTCACAGGCTACTATTGCATTAGATTTTTGCATTGCCTGGTAAAAAAAGATTTTGCATTGTGGGTTTCTCATCTGCTTTATGAAATAGTGAGAAAAGAAATTAAGTCATTCTGCAATCCAAAGTAAAAACTTGGGAATATGAGAGCTTTGGGAAGGAGAAGTGGCTTATTACCACATGACCAAAGATCCCTGCAGGTCATCCACCCAGACGCTATGTATTTTATATATTGTTAAGGTATGCCAAACCCCAAACTTTCCTTTCCATTGAGGGTTTATCAGTATATACCACAGTAATATAAATATTTTTAATTCCCCAGAACTTACTGCATTGCCTTACTGCTCTGATGTAGCAACATGCTACGTTTTCTGTAAACTCTTGAGCATAATAGGCAGGTAAAATACATCATTCTCCAGTATAATGAGCATACACTTTCCAGAAATAATAATTGGCTCTTCTTGAAGCAGACAGGGAAATACCTGGGGTAAGGGAGAGTGTTCTGCTGGGTGTCAGTCCACAGAGAGTTATGACCACCAGCCACTATGTTACTTCATGAAGCAGAATCCTGAACGGACCTTCAAAGTCCATTTCTGTTCCCATAAGGTTGGAGTCACTCTATTGCTACAGCAATTCCCCACTCTCCCTTCACTTTTAAAGTCTCACATGCCTACGGTCTTTACACAACATGCTATTTTTCTCCTCATAAGTCTTATTTGGTACCAAAATGATTCGCGATCATGTCGTGAGGCATTTAGTGTATGCCCATCTTCTCTTTGTTGAAGCAAGCCCGGACCTTGTGTTCTGAAGCACCACCACCAAAGATGCAGAGCACAACCACGGAGCATCTCAGAAGAAGACTTGGGCACAAGGCAGTCCTAGGTCTTTAAAGTGGGATGTAGGAGATGAAGGCCATCTTAGCTTTGACCCTGTCAGGTCCAGGTCAAGGCTAGCACTCATAATTCAGGTGACATCCGTATCCATATTCTAATCAATATCCATAGATATCTATACTACAGATCCATGAATACCACAGAAAACAAGCACAAAACCCAAAGCTAGAGACAATCTCTTTCAGTCCAATGCTCACTGAACTCGATCATGGAGAAGATTTTATTTTCTGCTTAGAAAGCTGAAAGTACAACAAGTTCTTCATCATATTGTGGAAAACCACGTAATAGGACCTGATGCCTGGAAGCTGCAGGCAGGCATGCCAAAATTAGAATACATATTTAACTACAAGGATGATTAACTACTGGAATAAACTGTCTAGGGAGTCTGTGGATCCTCTTGATATCTTTTATTTGGTATTAATTTTTTTTTAATTGTTAACTTTTTTTTTTTACTTATTACTATTTTTTTATGTTTATTTGGTCAATAGATTTTTGTTGCTAATTTTGGGGGGCAGGTCAACAGGTTTTTGTTAATTTCTTTTTTGGTCAGTTTTGTTGTTAATTTTTTTTCTTTGGTTAATAGGGTTTTGTTGTTTTTTCTTTTGGTTAGTTCCTTTTCCTCTATTTTTTTCTTAATAGGGGTTTTTTGGCTACTAGTTTCTTTTGTTAATGGTGGGGGTTTTGGTTAACAGGTTGTTTTTCTAATGCTGGGGGTTTAAAATTTTTTTTGTTAATGGTGGGTTTTTTGGTTGAGAGCAGTTTTTTTGATAATGGGTTTGGTTTAGTTTTTTTGGCTGAGAGGAAAGGGGTTTTTGGTTGAGAGGAAAGGGGGTTTGTCTGTTAATTTCTATTACTATGTCCCCATTACAAATTTGGGGGAATTTTTAGTGCCTCCAAAACAGCAGCTAAGTAATACCAATCAATACCAAATTAAAAACCCAGAGAGGGCTCTGTTGCAATAATTTTATGTGTGAACTTTGAACCAAGGTGGCAACTCACAGCTCCTCTGCCCCAGTTTCCAAGGAGAGGCAATGCCGGAGAACTTGGCTTCTGGCTGATCAAGCAGCTTTACATAAGTTATGTCGCTTTTCTCTGAGAGGTTTTTCATCCTTACACTACCACAAAATGAAAGCCACCTTTCACCCTTGGAGAGAGGTGGAAAATAGCGTAGGAATCCCCAAGACTCTGAAACATGCCCAGCCTTGTACATGATGCAAAGGAGCTATGGGGAAACAAAGTGGGAAGGATCACCCGGTACCAGCAAGGTCACATCAGAGCCAAGTAGCTCCGGGAGAGGGGGGATTTCTCCCCTGTATCCTGGTACCTTTAGGTATTTTCCCCACCCCTTCCTCATCCCAGTCTCTACAGAGGACAGAAAGTGCTGCCAGGTTTCCCTCCCAGCCTAGCAAGGAGCATCAGGAATCCGTGGTGCTCCCTTGTTCCTCAGCTAGGAAAGTACCGCTCTCGTGCTCCATCCTTAACACAGTCCCCAGGAGAAGGTGGGATCAGAGCAGAGTCCAGAAGCTGTCTTTGTGCTGGAGGAAGCATTGCCTATGAGTGAAATGAAGCCCAGACTCGTGGCTTATGCTGGGTTTCCCTCTCCTCCCCTACGACTCTAAGTAGGTCACTTCCTTTCTCTTGAGCAGTTTCCACATCTCTTTGGTACAAACACTAACTTCTGCCAGAGCTAAGATGTGATCAGATAATGAGCATTAAAGCTTGCAGAGCTCAGAGAGACGCTTGATGAGAGCTGCTTGAGAGAAAAATCCACGCTAATCACCTTCTCAAACCACTAATACTGCTCGGATTTTGAATGATGGGCTGCAAACCCATCATGATGGGCAAAGAAAACAATTCTTAGATACGTGACACTGTCTTACCTTCTTCATCAGTCTGAAATGTTCTTTGAGCTGAGGTGTCTGGAATCTTTTTCTACTAGCTGTTCCACTTACAACAAAGCATCCTTTTCTTCGCAATCTGGTTCTCAGCTCGGCTAATCTTCCAGCTAAACAGACCTCCTGTTCCCCAAACACATCCTGTTACCGATCCCTTCACAGCTTCAAAAGTCGTTCCACATCCACTCAGACTTTCTCATTTGAAGATCAATACCAAACCATAGAAACATCAGCATTTTCACATCTTTGCTCTGAATCTGGCAGTTCACCACTACCCAAATCTCACTTCTTTGTGAGGCTACAAGGTTGTGTCCTAAGGCGAAAACATTGTCTGCTCCAATGATCAACGTCCAAGAGGCACAAGAACCCAAGTATCAAAACAGACATGAAACCAGCAGGATATCTCACTTCATAGCTTCACAGCTACAATAAAAGAGGCAAAAATGATCCACCACCATGCACACAGACTTAAGAAGGAAGTCAACAGTGAGAAACAAAACCTATGACAGTACCTGGATCATGAGGAACTCCAACCAGACACAGATATGGCTGTAACACTGCTGGAGCTAGAATCCATGGACCTGTGCAGAGCTAAATGAGGCTTCTGGGCCCAGGAGCAAAGGGTGTGGAGCTGAGGCTGCAGCTGAGGCTGCTCAGGACCATTAGAGCCTGTTAGTGCTTGGTGGTCCTGATAAAGGAGTTCCTTCTTGAAAGCTCCGGAGTTAAAGCTCCACTAACAGTAATAATTCTGGTATCTCATATGGGATCACTGCATCTGATACGAGAATCCCATGTGTGGCTGAAATTAATACCTCTGGAGACCTGAAACTGGTCTTTCTGCCTGATGTTCCAGCACGTCTCAAGGACATGCTATGTCAATAACCAGCTAGGTCTTTTCTAGATTTTCTGCAGCCTGAGGAAGTAGAAAAATTGTAGATCCACGTTTTCTATCCAACCAGGATTCAGAAGACCACTCTGTCCTTGCAATTTAATAGGTGTATTGAAGGCTCTCACTGTGCTGCTGTTCTGTCCTTCACAAGGGCACAGCAACAGGACAAGAGGAAAGAGCCTCAAGCTGCACCAGGGGAGGTTTAGGTTGAATATTGGGAAAAATTTATTTACTGAAAGGGTGGCCAGGGGCTGTGCCAGGCTGCCCATGGCAGTGTGGAGTCCCCATCGCTGGAGGGCTTTCCAAGCCATGGAGATGTGGTGCTGAGGTTTGCCGGAGCCCGGAGCTGGCGGGGCGGGGAGGCGAGAGAAGGAAGAAGGGGAGGAGAGAAGGAAGAGGAGGAGGAGGAGCAGCAGGCCACAGCCTCCTCTGCTGTCCCGTCCGTGCCCGGCGGGCAGCCCTGGCTCTGCAGGATGGCTCCAGGGAGCCTGGCCCGGGCGCTCCGGGCGCTGCCGCCGCTCACGCCCCGGGGACCGGCCGCCTCCTACGGGTAAAGCCCCCGCCGCTCCCCCGGCCCTTCCTCCGGCCCTTCCCTCCGCCCGGGACTTGCGGGAGGTGGCACTGGCCAGGCCCGAGGGGGTGTCACCGCGGGGAGGGGTGGGGGGCGGACAGGAGCGAACCAGATGCGATGCTTCAGCGAGATGCCTGGGGAGGGGATGCCGGCGGTACCCGGGGAGGGGATGCCGGCGGTACCCGGGGAGGGATGCCGGTGATGCCTGGGGAGGGGATGCCGGTGGTACCCGGGGAGGCGGCTCCTGCGGTCGGGAGGGACGAGCCCTTCCCGTGCGCTGCAAGGAGCTGGACGAGACCCTTCTCTTCGGTGCCTGTCCCCTCCAACACCCCCGCCAGTCCATTTTCCCCATAAAGACAGGCAGGACACGCTGCTGTCCGCCCCGCTTCTGTGCCACCTCCAGGGAAGATGCTTCCCGGAGAATGCAAAGAGAATACATATATATATATATATATACAAAATGTATATAATGAGGAACACCAAATCTGTCCCAGGGCGTCACTGGTTCCAGTATAATTTCTCAGCACGCAAAAAAAACCCCCAACTCATTTGTTCTTAGTCCAGAAAGTATAAAAAATACTCCTCCAAAAAATACTGGACTTTACACTGAGGCATAAGCCAAGAGTAGAGAAACATCCCAGACTCAGCAAAAATCAATAGTTTTTTAGGATTAATTATTAACAGCAGAGAGAACTGTTTGCAAAAAACTAGCATCTGAACTGGGAAAGCGGAATGTACATCCCTTGTCTATTAAAACTAATTATTGGTAACCTTTTTTAAAAGAAGCTTACAAGTTGGTGATTATTGCTGTTCTGGTAGAAACCAGAAACGGTTTTGGCAATTATTAATCAGAGGGAAAAAAAAAAAAAAAATCACTACGTGGGCTGAGTGTAACTTTGTATCTATTAGTATTAGTTAATTAATATTAGGGGCTTTATTATGATTATATTTGGTTTTTATTCTATTTAATCTGTTTCCATGTCAACCCCAGGCCTCCTTTCCTTTTCCCCAGTTTCCTTTCTTAAAGTGAGGGGATCACCAGGTGATAGAACAACCCTCTAAAACAGAGGCAAACCACATATTTCTATAAAATTTAATACGAGTAAGGTACTCATTTGCTGTGATGAGAACTATGATAAAACAACCTGTTGAATGGCAAACCAAGAGATGTATCTCATGATTACCTTTATATAAAATTATTTATGTTGTTGAAAAGATGCCTTGCAACCGTTAGGGCACAGATTAGCTTGGGAGAGCAGATGCAATGGTTTCTACTGTTAAGAAGATCCCTTCAGTCTTTCTCGCTAGGTGTTCGTATCTAGACACGGTATCTCAAAGCTCCTGTTTGCGTTCACACGTACGTCTTGCTGTGCACCGAGGGTTAATGCAGGGGTTCAGGGGCTGGGGCTGAGCAGTTGGCTATGCAGTTGGTTTCTGTGATATTTGGTGGGTGTCTTTGGTCATGAAGCATTTTCCAGGCAAGCATTATCTCCTGCTGAGATTCCACCAACCAATATGTTACCATCACTTTCTTCTTCTCCACCCTCCTCTGAGCACAAGGTGGCTTTCTTTGTAGACCCTCAGGTTCGTGAGGAACCATAACAATATATTGTGGTTCCTTTGGCAGCTGGAGAAGCTTCATTTCGTACTAACAGAGTGAACACCAACCACTTCAAAAGTTACACTGTGACAGAATGAGGTTTCTCCTCCCTGATATATTTCTTTCAATACATTTCTGTAGCCAGGTAGCGCTGCTTTTATATGCCCTTGCTGCACAGTCAAGACTTCTTTTTTTTCCCCTTTAACCTTTTCTCCATTTAACTACATTTGTGAAACCCAAGTACAAATGCTCCATAGTGGTCACAACTCTCTGGATACTTCTGTGCTCCAGACAAGCTTTTTACTTAGTCGTCTATGCTCCCGTGAAAGGCAAGTGACCCACTTAAATCTCACTTTCGTTGTGAACGGATAGAAAAGCAATTTTTCTCTACTCCTTGAATGACCATGTAATAATGAGAATTAACTGATTGTTTCCCCTTTTCCTCTCCCTTTCTCGCATTTCTAGTACTTCGATAACATCTGCCAAAATCCTGGTGAACGGAGCCCACCTGCATTACCAGCGGACAGGAGCAGGAAGCCACGCGGTTCTGCTGCTTCCCGGGATGCTGGGTCTGCAGGTTTTCTCTTATCTGTGTAGAGCAACCACCTCCTTCGCCATCAGGTCTTGAGCTAGAATGCACAAAGCTAGTTTGGAGTATGTTCAGCACCTGATTACGGAGCGTTGTCATTAAAAAAAAAAATTGCTACGCGTACAAAAAGATAGGAAAAGGAAGAGTTCTTGCCATCAGTTAACAGGCTGTAAAGATTTCATTTGTCTCGCCAGGCACCTTTTATACAAGGTCTTGACTTCTGTCATAGTCACGGGCACTTTAGGGTTTGACTGTGCAAAGGGGGTGTCCAGAGCAGCGGAGAAATAGCTATACAAGGAGGGGAAACTAACAGGAGGGAAAACATCAGGTCAGCTGCGTTTGTAACACAGCCTGAGTTACACGTTCCTTTGTAGAAGCTGGGTGCATTCCTGTGGAATTCATGGGAAATCATTAATAAGCAGCACTTGCTGTTTATTGTCAGCACGAAAGAGGCACAGTTAAGACTTGCCGTTTGCTTAAATATGTATTTTCACGTGCTGGTTATTCAGGACAACGTCATTCAGATTCCCAATGGCTCTTGGAGGTGGACAACAGCTCCTGCTAACTCAGTGGTGTCTGTCCACTGAGACCACTGCTTTGGGTAACCACCTCTTAAAATGAAGACAGGATTTTTTTCCCTGGGTTCTCACAGTCCTAAGGATCCAGTCAGGCTTACTAGCAGTTCGTGGCAGGCTGTCAGTAGGACTATTACTGTGCTCAGAGTCAGGCTCAGCTTAATCACAGGATCAAGGTGGTAGAATGACAAGAACAGAAGAGCAGGAGACATTTGTCCTTCTTGGCAGCAACATTTTCAAGTCTTCCTGAAGCGGTTCTTTCCCTCAAAGAATTTAGGGGTAGGGTGGAAAAGATTTAATGCTAGGTTGCTTTAGTAGTCATGTTTTAAGCTATGCCTTTTAAACCACTTTTAAACTAATAATCCCATTGCCTCCTCTTTAGATAGAATGAATGTATTTCTTCAGTTGTGAGTAATATTATTATTATTATTAGGTGTACATGGCTATTGTTGGGTTAACATTATTACAAACAGTAGGAGTTGGGCTTAGTGTCTTTTCCATTATTAAATTTTTGGTTTATTGTGGGGCAAAATGTGGGGGTGAGCTCTACATTCTGACTGTCGTATACTACTTCTCTCTGTAGTAAGTTTTCAGCACCATTGTGTACTGCTTACAGTATTAACAGGCTAATAAGCATGTCATGGCAACCAGATAAGTGCTTCTAGCTTGACAGAATTAGTCTCTAGACTATTTGCAAAGTACAACAGAAGCAATGTTCTTTCTAATTAGAAAACACAGCATTCAGATACGCTTTCAGCCTTGTGGATTATTTTCTGAGTTACAAAAAATATAGTGTAAAAGGCATATGCATGATAGTGCAGAGATCAATACAAAGCCTATGTAAGGAGACATGATTAATATTAATCAGGTTGCACTGGTATTTTTCAAACAACCTGATATTCTTCCTGTCTCCAGCTTTAATTGGTGTTGCAAGAGAGAAGAGGTCATGCCAGGCTGTGGTCAGCTCAGCTCAGCACAGCACACTATGTACAGCCTCTGGTATCGTATAGACCAGTTGATGGTATAAGAGGAGGTATGGATACAGCAAGGGCCTCAAGTTACACCAGGGGAGGTTTAGGTTGGAGATTAGGAAAAATTTCTTCATGGAAAGGGTTGTGAAGGGCTGTCCCAGGCTGCCCAGGGCAGTGGTGGAGTCCCCATCCCTGGAGGGGTTTCCAAGTCCTGGAGATGTGGTGCTGAGGGACATGGTTTAGTGGTGACCTGGCAGGGCCAGGTTAACAGTTGCACTCAATGATCTTGCAGATCTCTTCGAACCAAAACAAATCTATGATTCTAAGGACATATTTCTCCAAGTAAAAAAAAAAAATTAAAAAAGATCTTAAATGCCTTTAGACAGCCTTTTGGATGTAACAATGGATAGTCAATTTGATATGATGTACATCATTTGAGTATATTAGATCTGAACAGGTTTTAATCAAGCAGCACGTGATGCTGCTACCACATGTCCAGAAAGCAAAGAAGAAATAACCTGCAGCCTTACCTTCACACGAGTGTTCCGACAGAGCTTAGTGCAACAAACGGCAGTTCTTCATTTTTTAATCCTTTCAAGGTCTGGGCCATCAGTAAGAGAAACCCTTCTGCATCAGGAAAATGCCTGGGTTTGGCTTTTTTTGGTAACATACCTATGAGGAAAAAAAAAAAAAATAAATCACCAGTTACAGTTTTATCCGTTTGTGTCAGCACCATCTCCTCAGGCAGCAAAGTATTTAAAGCTCAGCTTTAAGCACCAGTATTCTCACAGAAACATGTTTTTATTGAATAATTCTCACATTATACTTTTCACCTACAAGTTGCCGCTAGAATCAGTATGTTCCTTCCCTTTTGGTTTCACCTGGGCCATCCACACAAGCAGCAATGCCGGTGCCAGCACTTCAGAGCCATTAAAATAAAGCCCTACCCAAACAACTCTGATCAAGATTCTCTATCAAAGCCTCTGTGCAGAGCACAGGTTTTGATAAGCTCAGATCCCTGCTCTGAGCGTACTGCAGAGAGTTCTGAAGGTTTTCATTGTGGGACTTCCTGCTGAGTGTTAGTTATAGTTCAAGTGTACTTCGATTGATGGGTGGTCTCCTTTTTGGAATTAAGGTACAGGTTTCCCCAAGTTTCCGTTTAGAATACATCTACTGTGCATGTATTATGGTAGTTACTATAATCAAAACATGTTGACGTTTCAGGGAGTGGCCAAACTGACTTTGGACCACAGCTCAAGTCCATGAATAAGCAGCTTTTCACAATTGTTGCTTGGGATCCTCGGGGATATGGACAGTCCATTCCTCCATCTCGAGACTTTCCTCCAGATTTCTTTGAGAGGGATGCAAAGGATGCGGTGGATCTTATGCAGGTAAAGCTATCCTGAGATTTTTTTTTTAANTACGTATATTTTTTTATACTTATGTATTTATTTATATATAAATATTATTTTTATATAAATTATGTATGTAATATATAATATATATAATATATATATATATAATAAAAATACACACACACTTAAAAGCTGTTTTCCTCAAATTTCAAGAAGAAAGACCACTGTTAAGCAGGTTGCCTCCAGCACATAGCAAGTTACACAGAAGAGCATAAAAAAGGCAGCTTATACGTTCTTCTTCCATCTCTTCAGCAATACACATAGAGGCTCAGCAGTGGGAATTAATTCTAAAACAAGGTTTTTATCCCAAGACCCTGCCCTAAGAGGTTTGCAGCTAAGAAACATGTAAGTTTAGGCAAAGTGTATATAAACCCCAAAACCTATGCTAAGTGGTTTAACCGAAGGGATTACAGTAGTAAAAGGTTCTTAAAGAAATCTTCCAGCTAACAGAATCTTGGCAGTTTGCCTCGAGCAGGCCAGCTCAAGAAACATCTGATTCTCAATATTAACTTGACACTGCGTTTTACCAAGATAATTGGTGGGATACCAGAGGATTCCTGTGATCATACCAGATCTTAATAACTAACATGGCTATTGTGGTTATAAAGAATATGTCCTCAAGCTGTTTTTTACCTCTCCATCTTGCAGAAGTTTGTTTCAAATCTGTGTTTCTGCATTCCTCTTTTATTCCATCCTATAGGTGCTAACACAATTTTCTGGCTTGGTTTTAACAAATATTTTGGCTTTATTAAGCTATACGGCCTCTTTGGCCACGTTAAGAAAATTGGCAGAGCATTAAAATTCCAAAAATATGAGAGAAGATTCAGAGAGTCAATCCAAGCATGTTTCTGTAACACGCAGTAACCTTGCAGAAACCCCTCTGAAAAATCGTATGGCAGCCTTCCTGGAGTGTTCTGCGTAGCGAAACAAAACCAGTCTGACAGCAGAATCAGGATTAAGACCGGGTTTTGCCCTCCAACCATAAAGGCAATCTCTGCACCACAAACCACCGATTCCTTCTGCTACGCTAACAAAGAAAATAAAGACGCTGCCATGGATAGGCAACAAACTTTCAGCCTAAATGGTCGTGACCCCCTTCCCTGCCTCTGTTCAAATACAAATAAAGGCAAAATAGTGCTGCAAGGTTTCTGTGAAATCACCAAAGCTGGGGATTCTGCGGAGCACTCAGCACCTCGGTGCAGGTGACACTGCTCCGTGTGTGTTCTGTGAAGGAGTTACCTTGAAATAAAAGGAGTATAATGCGAGTAATTTCACTTTGCTGCACTCCATCCTGATGTCCAATGCTAGCAAAGGCCAATAGCCTTAGAACAATCATTGTGGAAATAATTAGTCTTGATATTTAAGAGGTTCTTACTCCTGGGAAGGGTAAGAAAGGATGAGCTTGGGCTTCTCCAGGCTTTTGTAGGTCAGCTGCAGCCCTTAGGTGTGACCCACTCCCTGCGATCCGATGACAGCACACGGTGCTTCTGTATCGCAACTTATAAGGTTCTTCTGCCACAGCGTCGTTTGATTGCATTTCACACAGGCCTGGCTGGAGGCAGTGATTTCAGAAGAGATTTGGATCACCCAGGGTAAAGCCAGCACAAAACCACCCACAACCGAGCTGAGCAACCAGCTCCCGGGGTCTTGTCGACATTAGGTGGAGGCCTGGACTGTAAGTAGTTCTGGATGAAAGCAATCAAACACAGTACCAGGTCTACCACATCTGGTGTATCACACTGGGAGGCTGCAGAGGATAAATTCAATTCCTCCCACTGGGAAGGCATCCCGAGACAACTCAAAGAATGCGTCGAGATAATGGCAAGTAAACATGAGAAATGCTGGAGGCTAATAGATCTCAGCTGAAGTGCTGGCACGGGGGACAGAAATTTCTATCAGCTACTCTGCCCATCAGCCGACTTTGAGATGCGTAATTTGCTATTGTTCGTATGAGAACAGCATCAACAGCAAAAACTTAAGTTTTTACTGCTGCCAACTCCTGAAACTTGCCAGGACACCAGTAAACCTTCGGCTGCACAGCACAGACAGTCGGTCACCGTTCTAACTGCCTTTTCAGCAGGCCGGGGCCAACGCGATCAGCTGCTGAAATCCAAGGTTCTCTTCCCTTGCTGTCAGCTCTTACTTTACATTTCCCTTTTCTTTGCCCTCCCCGATTTCTTTTCTGTTTAGTTACAGCTTAGCAGAGTGAAATCTAGTGTTGAGCATTGCTGCAGTGAGCCCCAACAGCAAGCAGGAACCCAAAACCTGGAAAGCCTTGGAGAAGTTTGCTAGGTATTGACTGGTAAAGTTACGCCCCACTTGAGCATCGAGTTTACAAGCAGAATAGAAAACGTTTTTTCTCTCTTGGTAGTTGTTTCTCTCATTGCCTCCATTTTTGCTTTCTTCTGCCCAGAGAAAGCAAGCCTGCACTTCCAGCCACAAAACAGCCAGCGCCAAAATACTCATTCAACTACCTTGCTCTTTTTCATCCTAAAGTACAGTACCTTCCTTAAGCACATCTAAAAGGCTGTGATTTCTGGCAAAACAAGACAAAAAAACCAAACCCCTTTGAAATCTTTGTGCTTGCGAAAGAGTCCACAAGCTTCTAAGTTCAACTTCTCTATGCCAAGCTGGAAATACTGCTTAACCATCAGGTATCATCCATCCCTGTCCAGCCTTCAAGTGAATTTGTTCCCATGTGCCTTTGTCTTTGCTCACTGAACAGCCCCCACAAAAAGCCTCTCTCCTGTCCCTGCCCATGACCCTGTACCACTGTACCACAGGGAAACAAGAGTTCCAACTTCTAGTGGAAAGCGTTGTACAAGTCAGAATGAATTAAGGTCTTGGCTGTCGCGTTTCTTGCCCTGAGCCTTCCTTTTCAAGAAAGAGGAATTTCATTATCCATGTTTTGAATTGCAGTCCACCAGGAAGTAACATTCAAAATGTACACTTACAAGCTTCAGAAAATGTGGATTCAGCATTAAAAGTTCAAGACAATCCTGTAGCAAATACTTAAACCATTTTTTGGTTGTTACAGAGCAGATTATTTTTTTGTTTTAGATCAGCTACCGTCAGTAAATTAGATCACTGGGTTCCATTTTTCAAGTCTTAAACCTTTCCTTGGTCTTGCCTTGCCTGCCATCCCACCCTGTGACAGTCTTCACCAACTTTATACCAAGAGAATCCGCAGATTCTTGGAACCATCATGCTCTCTGAAAAGGTCCTTACTCTCTGTTGTACATAAACATTTCTTAATTTCAAGAAGGCTTTTTAAAATGCAGCAAGAATCCAATGTGACCACTGCCTATTTCATTAAATAGTTGTAGAAAATCTGAAGGGCAGGTATAATTTGTTTTCTAAATAGTTGACCTTAAGTCTATTTATATATAGTGGGAAAATTATATTTTCTAATCGCAAAAGCTAACTATGCTTAAGCTACGTAGCATTGTATCTAAATCTGTACTGTTACTTTTCAAGAAATACTTGACATTTGCTTGTGAAACCAGCCGATGACTTGCATCTAACTTTCTCATACACATCAAGGCACTAAGATTTCAGAAGTTCTCTTTGCTGGGGTGGAGCGATGGTGGAATTACAGCACTCATCGCAGCCGCCAAGTATCCATCTGTCATCCACAAGCTGGTTGTCTGGGGAGCAAACGCCAGCGTTACACAAGAGGATGTGAGAATTTATAATGGTACGTACGATCTCAATGGTGTATCCTAAAAGAATTACTATTTCCATTTCTTCTTGGCCTGAGGATCTTATTCATGTAACAGCTGAGGAGAGAGTTGAGGACACAAAGCTGAAGGAGCAGGACACAAAATTCACTGAGTTCCAAAGTATAGGGACAGGTGAGAGTCATAGTGAGAAACTCCCTAAAAAATGAAGGGTAATAAATGGAATTTTTTAACAAGTCCTTGCCAACTTGCACTGCTGAAAAGCAGAATTTACAATAGCTTCTCAGTATCTTTCAGAAAGCTAAATTTTTGTTGCTGCAACAAGCTCCTAAAAATAAACTCCAAATAACACTGTTGACCCCAGGCTTGGTTTCTTTTCTCACCTCTTGCCCAACCTTTAAACAACATCCACAGAAGATCTCTGGGCTAGCACAGAACAGCTTTTGCCTCTGGGGCCTGTGTAATACACAGGCAGCCAGAAAACAAGCTCATAACTTTCCATGTGAGCTCAGGAAGCAAATGAATCAGTCAAGCAAACGTCCCAGGCTGCCTTTCTAATTTTCATTCCTTTGAAGTTAATTGTTGGGGTTACAAAACCTTTGCAAAGTAAAGGAACATGGGATTTCTGATCCTTGTTCTGCTCACATGAAATAGGATCTGGCCCTTTGTCGCTTTAAAGGAAAATAGCAAAACCCGCGGGTGAAGCCATAAAAAACCCCTTATTTCCTTTTGAAATTGGAAATTAAAAGAGTTAACCATGCAGGCTCACAGCAGATGTTACTCTGTACAGCTGCGTTTGAGGGACTGGAGCTTGATTTCTAGCAGCCCTGATACCTGGCTGTCTCCTTTCAGCTGAACTACAAGTGTACGTATTGCACACGTGGATTTGCTCCACCTCCACTAAAGCGCTTCCAGGGGTAGTAGCAGCGTGTCATTTTTAGCTTCGTAAGCAAAATGCTGTTTAACCCTGTAAAAGCGCTGCTTCATTTCTTTACATGTTTTTATACGCATGAAGTTTTTATTATATAACTACAATATGCATGTTAATGTCAGCCAACAGTCTAAAATGTTAAAAAAAAATTAAATTAAATTTAAAAAGAAGTCTTACTTTAGACAGAGCACCCACAGCACTGCTGCCCTGTGGCCTCTTCATGGAGAGGTTCTTTCCACATCCCTCTCTGGGTGATGGAGCTGAAAGCAGCAGCACAAGCCTTCCGTAACTGGCTCAGCAGCAGCAGAGGGCTTAGCAGGAGAGAAAGGTGCTTATTTGGTACCTATGTCCTTTCCCCTCCTCTTTTTAAATTAAGGCCAGCCACAAGGATTAAACCAGTAGATTCTCTAGGGGAAACACCTGCTCGGTGACAGCCAGCCTGAGGACACACATTCCCCATCAGAAAACAGTCCCAGTCACTGCTACCCTGCTTGTTTGAACCCACAGGTCCTGCTTGTTATTTAACACCTCACTCCTTTCTTCCCTTAATTCCCATTTGAAACCGATTAGCAGCTTTGCTAATCGTATGGCGTATTGCTGTTGATGATCCAGTACTTTTAGGTCTCTTTCAGGTTCTCTGCCAGCATCACTTTGGACTTTATCCATACGAAGTTGTGCGGCTGAAATACAGTTTAGTGAAAGTCACCCTTGTGTGTATCTGGTTTGTGAGCAGTACTGGAAATTTTAGGGGGGAAAAAAAGAATCTGATAGATAAATAAATGACTAGAATGTGAGATTATTTGCACAGCTTCAGCCAGCCTGGCATGAGTCACAGGACTCTGCCGAGTAGGTGCTTGTTTTTCTGTAAGTCTACGGCAAATGTACCGTGATGTCAGCCTGCTGGAATGCCTCAGTAAGAGCTTCCTTCCTCTGAGTTCTGGTAGGAGCCATGGAAGAGCTTCCCTCCATGAGCCAAAGCAGAAGGCTGAAGGATATAAAAAAAGAATTGCCAGCTGTAGCACCCTGTTATAAACCAGTCCCCTTTTCATACACAAGGTATCTCCTTGAGCTCCCCTTCTGCAAGCCCTCCAAAAAAGGAACATCAAAAATGTTAGGACAAAGTCCTTTGATATTATTTTTTTCTATTGTTCCCTGTGACCATAATAACACAACTATCTTCTGCAGCTCAGAAAGACCTCAGCAGAGACCCTAAAACTACCTTTTTCATACCCTTTCCATGCTATGAATTACTTAAAACTTCCAGTCTGGTTTGAAAACTTACCCATGTCGGGTGATGGCAGTACTGGGTTCTGTCTTGTTGCTGGAAAGGACTTAATCCATGTCAATGTCATTTTATGTAGGCATCCGAGATGTTTCAAAATGGAGTGAGAAGGTCAAGAAACCGCTGGAAGAGATGTATGGACTCGAGTACTTTGCAAAAACCTGTGAGGCTTGGGTGGATGGAATATCTCGCTTTGCTGAAAAACCAGATGGTAAGGCTTCTACGGTGTTAAACTGAAGCAGTGCCCCTAGCAGACAGCTCTGGGTAAAAATCCAACAGCCAGGAAAGGAAGGATATTGTATATTGCATTAAAAGCTGGGTCTGACTTGCACTCCTGAATAAAACAATGACTTTGCAGCTGGTTTGAGGAACCAGCAAGGTACAGGAGGAAAACACATTTGTGGCAAGCATTAGCTAATGAGTCTCTCCTCTTGCGCCACCACAAAACTACATCATTAAAGCGTTGCTTTTGTGCAGACTGAGCAGGCAGGATTCTGCTCCAGCCCTTTTTCTCTCAAAGAATTACCTTTTGGTGACATTCATAAGATATCCCAACGGTGAAGTGTGTTTCTCCCAGTTCCTGCAAGCTGGAACAGGACCTGAAGCACTATTTAAAACCTAGTAGCATATCAGTTAACAAAGAAGCAAGTTCAGATTTTGAGAACTCAAAATTAACAAGAGACGTTTAAAAAAAAAACAAAACACCCAGTACTGACACAGCTTAGGTATTTTAAAATAATGAAAAAAAGAATAAACTAGACAATATAATTATTAAATGTTTGTCTCTGAAGATTTCTGCAGTCACTCTGTGTAGACTTTGGCAGCCAAGGTCACCATGAACAATAACCTGCAGTTCTGTTTTAATTCAGAGGAAAATTGCTTTTAATTTCCATAAAGCAGAAATCCATAATACATAAAACAAAGTGTCTGCCATTCTCTCAGACCCATTTTCCCGCAGCTCTCATGATGAAGAACAGGATGTGACACATGCTAACAGGCAGCAGGTACTGCAAGGAAAACGTTCCTTCATTTCATATTTTTTCCCACAAAGTTTTGCACAGGATCAGCAACCTGGCACTAGAATTTCTCCCAGTAGAGGGATGTAACAAAGTATGATCTGATTTTATTTTACCTGGCCGTGACATCCTTCTACTGCCTGCAGACGCCTTGGACACCATGAGATGGAGCGTGACTCTGAAAAAGAAGCCACCCAGAGACACGTAACGAGGAGCTGAATTACTAAATACTTAGATGCTGTAAGAGGGTCAGATATTGGGAGAAGCCAAATGTTTGCTAAAACAGATGAGCAACCACCAGACTACAGGTTTTTTCTAGGCGTAGCCTGAGAAGGTCTCCTTGGAAGCAAAGTTAGGACACGTTGCACAAAAGGTGCAGATGTGGCAAAGACCAGAAAAGCAGTTAATAAAATTCATCTGAGGTAAAAGGACAATCAAGCCTTTGTTGGCCAAAAACTCAACTCAAGCTTTTTCTAAGAAACAGTCTATTTGTCCTAAACAGGGCAGCTTTTAGTGTGAAATGCCAGAAGAAATGAACTTTTAGAAGGCGCCAACGCTTAACGAAATGCAGTAAGTTACATAAAGCTGCAAAATTCAAGATTCTCTTGCTGTTCTGTGTTTCTGGAGGAAGTATAATCTAGTGGCTATACTACAAAACATTTTTAGGACTGGAAACAAAGAAATAATTGTTTGTCTGTCAACTACATCCTTAGGTAAATAACCTAAATTTACTTTGTTACTCTTCCTGAAAAAAAAAACAGTCAATATTTATGCAGGTGTTCCCAATAGAAACATTCTAAACGTAAATATTTAACATGCAGAATTGCAAAGTAAAGCTATATAAATAAACAAGCAATGGGAAAAGCGGTGAAACTGACTTTAGAGCTAAGGCGAGTGGAGGAGCCCTGACTGCGGAGCTGGTGGGAGCTGCAAGGAGACAACCACAAATGGCACAAAAGGAGCTGAAAGAGAAGTGGAATGTAAAACTCATAAAGTCTGTTTCAACCAAAGATTCTCTTCAAGAGTATGGGAAGTTAGGCAAAGAGTTTGGAAACTGAGTTACTAAGGGATGAGGAAAAAAGAAAGGCAGGGGCAGGGGGAGTAGAAGAATCTAAAGAGAAGAGCATTAAAATTGCTTCTCCAGAGATTAAAGACTAATAAGCATTAAATTATTCTTGAGGTTCTGTAAGTTGAATGGGCAGGGTGAATAAACTTGCTGAAATTTCAAGTACATGCACTCTTCTCTCTCTACAACTACCTAGGTTGTAGCGAGGCTTGTGCTGGTCTCTTCTCCCAAACTACTAGTGATAGAACAAGAGGAAATGGCCTCAAGTTGCATCAGGGGAGGTTTAGATTAGATATTAGGAAGAAATTCTTTACTGAGAGTGGTTGGGCACTGGAACAGGCTGCCCAGGGAGGTGGTGGAGTCACCATCCCTGGAGGGGTTTAACAAATGAGTGGATGTAGCACTGGAGGTGATGGTCTCGTGGCTAGAGAGATGTTAGGATGAAGGTTGGACTTGATGATCCTGGTGGTCCCTTCCAACCATAAAGATTCTATGATTCTATAACATGAACCCGTAGGACTCTAAGGCTGGAAAGAACAAAGCCAGGAAAGAGATGAGGGTGTTTGCTTTGACCAGTCAGAGAGTCTTGGGGAAGTCATAGAATGGTTGGGGTTGGAAGGGACCTTAAAGATCTAGTTCCAACCCCCCTGCTATGGGCAGGGACACCTTCTCTGGACCATATGGGGCAGAAGTACCTCATTCGCTCTCCCATTTGCATTAGTATCCGTTAATGAAGCAAATTTCAGTGAAACAACATTTTGGAGAAAGAAATGTTAATTCTAGTCCTGATTACAGAGTCCTATGGATCAATCGCACGCTGTCCCCCAGGAGAGGCAGCAGCTCGAACCCAGGGAACTTCACAGAAGCAGTTTCATTTTCATACTATTTTAAAACAAAGTGTGACCTTCATTTGTTTTCTCCCTAGGTAGCATCTGCCAACAATTGCTGCCGGATATTAGATGTCCCACATTTGTAATTCATGGTGGGAAAGACCCTTTGGTTCCACAAGCGCACGCAGAATACATTCATAAGCACATCAAAGGCTCTCGGTAAGTTCTATGATGGAGTATTTATAAACCGTTGTTGAAGAAATGAAGCAATTCAAACCCATGGTTTAAAATTTAAAAAAGTATTTGTATATCTTGTCTTTGCCACAAACAACAATCTCAAAGATTGTTTTTCCACCTATCCCATGAATTTTCAGTGTTTTTAATAAAAGCAGAATGAGGAAAAAAAGTACAACTATGCTCAGAGATATTACTTAATAAACAAGAAAGATCTCAGGGCACCATCTGCTTCATTTGAAAATTCCAGAAATGCTTCCTATAAAAGGCTGGGATTTCACCAGCTGCATTTTCTTCAGAGATTTGCACACAAATTGGAGAGTTCTATTGCTACTTAGTACCAGACTGGGATGATGAACACCAGAGAAAAGAATTAGAAGAAAGAAAAAAAAAAACCCACCACATTTTGAGTGCAGAGCGTAGGGAACTGTTTCACTGGTATCATCTCTGTGAAAAATTGAGCGATGTTTACCCCAGTCGGCCCCACTGCTCACAGGAACACATTATGCCACAGCAAAGAGGAGAACAAGAGACCTTCCTGGCAATCACACGCAGGGATTTTACTCCATGTCTGCTCGCGAGTTACTCCCACCCGCCCTGCTCACAACACCCGGCACCCCGTTAGGTTTCACTGAGCCCTGAAACGCTCCAGACACGAAGGCAGGTCATCACCAAAACCACACGAGAATCTGGTACCTCCTCTTTGGAAGATACCCTGAGGAGTTAAAGCTCTGTTAGAAGTGGCTATCTAATAAAATGTCAAGTGATTCTTTGCATGTCTTCATGCTGAAGTGCTCCCCTATGTGTATTTCTCAGAAATTAGATAAAATACTTAGAAACTAATACTTAAGTACATGGTTCCCTTCTTCACATTTCTCTCGTGAAGCAGAAGGAAAAAACCCTTGCTTTTAGCATATTTTCAGTAACGCTTACTTCTACCATCAGCTTTTCTTGCCTTGATTTTTATCTAGTAGTAAAGTAGAACAAGCTTTTGCTGCTTGAAGTGCAGATACCTATCTCTCATGGTAAGAGAGCATGCCATCATCCTGGATTTTCATGGTGGGCATTTCCCACCCGTGGCTAAAGAAAACTGTTAGAGGGACAGAGCTGATGTATAAAGCTTTTCCCAGAAAAAAAAAAAAGCAGTAGCAAGGAGCCTTTTTGTGCTTGTCACACTCCTTTGAGCATTACAAAGATGTAACTTACTTCACAGATACCACTTCTAAGCTATTGTCATAGCTGAAGAAGCCCTGACTTCCCTTTTTACCGCAATGGATGAGTGAATGGGGTTAGTTTGGGATCACCCTTTTGCAGAAAGGTCGGACAAAAATCACTAACTAGGTTTGGGTGGGGACAAGAAATCTCCATTTCTGCAGCAATCTCTTCAGCGTGCTCACTGCCCAGCACCACCACAGCCCTCTCAAAGAGGCAAAGGTGCTTCACATACCTTTCAAAGATGCATCCTGCTCACAAGATTTGGAACCTTACCTTTTCTGCAGACAACGGCTCCTAGAAACTGGGCCTAGGACACAAAAATTTGTTTTAAGCTTAGTTTATTCTCCCCAAAGCTGTTCTGAGCCACACACAGAGAGAGCACTTACACCAAGAGTTACTCCAGCTCCGTACTTGGATAACCAGGAGCAAAAGGCAACAAATATTTTAAATTACTTATACTCACAGAATACAATGTATAGTCAGTGTTTGATTTTTTTTTTCCTCCTCTTTTAAGGTTCCTTCTGATGCCAGAAGGAAAGCATAATCTACACCTGCGCTTTGCAGAGGACTTCAACAGACAAGTGGAAGATTTCCTACGCTGACGCTAACTACAAAACAAGTTAGAGGTGTTTGTCCTTTAGGAATTTTAGTTGGCTTTCCACTTGCATTCAAGGTACAGGCAGGTTTGGGTCCTATAAGAAAAAACAGGACAGATATTCGCATGAGAAGCGTAAATTCTGAGGCTGTGTAAGCCTGAGTGGATCCAAGCACAACACTGTGCTGCAAGACTACTGACATGTCTTTAAACTTACTCCTTGGCGCACGGGGGGAACAGCTGCTCTTTGTCCAATAAAGGTGTTAAGAAAGACAGCAAACATCATCTAGAATACATGCCTTTATGTGCTCTTAACATTAAAAGGACAAAAACATTGTAATAACTGGGATTCCGAACTGTTACACTGAGAAATCTGTCAAAGTTACAAGTGCCAGGAGGATAACTGGGTACAGAGTTTCTAGAGAACATGCTTCACCACCACTACCAGAAGTCATTCCATACACATGCCTGCTTTACAGAAGTTCCTTTGATACCATGGGACTTAAGCCTCATCCTCCTCGCCTTCCTCTTCAAACTCCCCCTGCTCGTCAGCAGTGGCATCCTGGTACTGCTGGTACTCAGAGACCAGGTCATTCATGTTGCTCTCGGCCTCCGTGAACTCCATCTCATCCATGCCCTCGCCCGTGTACCAGTGCAAGAAAGCCTTGCGGCGGAACATGGCCGTGAACTGCTCCGAGATCCTCTTGAAGAGCTCCTGGATGGCCGTGCTGTTGCCAATGAAGGTGGCGGACATCTTGAGGCCGCGCGGCGGGATGTCGCAGACGGCCGTCTTCACGTTGTTGGGGATCCACTCCACAAAGTAGCTGCTGTTCTTGTTCTGCACGTTCAGCATCTGCTCGTCCACCTCCTTCATGGACATGCGGCCGCGGAAGATGGCGGCCACCGTCAGGTAGCGGCCGTGGCGGGGGTCGCAGGCGGCCATCATGTTCTTGGAGTCGAACATCTGCTGCGTCAGCTCGGGCACCGTCAGGGCGCGGTACTGCTGGCTGCCGCGGCTGGTCAGAGGGGCGAAGCCCGGCATGAAGAAGTGCAGCCGCGGGAAAGGCACCATGTTGACCGCCAGCTTGCGCAGGTCGGCGTTCAGCTGACCGGGGAAGCGAAGGCAGGTGGTCACGCCGCTCATGGTGGCCGACACCAGGTGGTTGAGGTCCCCGTACGTGGGAGTGGTCAGCTTCAGGGTGCGGAAGCAAATGTCATACAGGGCCTCGTTGTCAATGCAGTAGGTCTCGTCCGTGTTCTCCACCAGCTGGTGCACAGAGAGGGTGGCATTGTAGGGCTCCACCACCGTGTCCGACACCTTGGGGGAGGGCATGACGCTGAAGGTGTTCATGATGCGGTCGGGGTACTCCTCACGGATCTTGCTGATGAGCAGGGTGCCCATCCCAGAGCCCGTGCCACCGCCCAACGAGTGGGTCAGCTGGAAGCCCTGCAGGCAGTCGCAGCTCTCCGACTCCTTCCTCACCACATCCAGGACAGAGTCCACCAGCTCAGCGCCTTCCGTGTAGTGCCCCTTGGCCCAGTTGTTCCCAGCCCCACTCTGACCTAGGGGACAGACCAGAAGCAAGGTGCCACATTAACACCCTGGGGAGGGACAGGGATGATTCCACTTCTCCTGCCCCACGGGCTTCACAGCCCTCACTTAACACCCTCACTGTGCTCTGGAGATTGAGGTCCCCCAGGGCCACCTGCATGCCCGCTGTGAACCTTCTCTGTGCATGGAGCTCCTGCTCTCCTCCATGCCACACTCACTCACCAAAGACAAAGTTGTCGGGCCGGAAGATCTGTCCAAAGGGGCCAGAGCGCACAGAGTCCATGGTGCCGGGCTCCAGGTCCACCAGGATGGCACGAGGGACGTACTTGTTACCTGTGGGAGGAACCAGCACCAGTGTCACTGGAGCCCTTCCACCTCCCCACATTTCATCAGAGAGACATGCTGTGTCCATCGAGACTACTGCATTACCAGAGCCAGCCTGAGAACAAAGCTCTCTTAAGAGAGGAGTCCCTGGAGATGGCAGCTCTTATTCGGGGTTTTTTCCAGCCTCAACGAGCCGCCACATCTGCCCCATTTATTTACGGGCATCTGAGACCCAGACACGCTCACCTGCAGCTTCATTGTAGTAGACGTTGATCCTCTCCAGCTGCAGGTCGCTGTCCCCGTGGTAGCTGCCGGTGGGGTCGATGCCATGCTCGTCGCTGATGACCTCCCAGAACTAGAAGAAATTTTTTAGCACGCCAGCTGTTCACCACATCTGCCCATTGCCCGTCACGCCCGCCCGCGCCGCGGCCCGGCAGCTGCTGGGGAGGAAGGGCACCGGGAGCTGCAGAGCTTCCCTGGCCACAGCGGCTGAACGAGCAGCGGGACCGGGAGCTGATTCCGCCCCAGCTCGTCCCCGGAGGGTGACTCAACCCGGGCACCTCCGCTGCTTCTCCCCCCACCCACCGTCCAGCAGCGGCTCAACACCCTCCAGCCGCGGCAGCAAGCGGGCA
>VZZY01024295.1:164532-175122 GCA_013400335.1 Eurystomus gularis
CAGCCAATGGGAGCGCGGCGCAGGGGCGGGGCCGCGGCATTGTCTCCCGGGGGGCGTGGCCGGGGGGCGTGGCCGGGGGCGGGACCAGATGTGGACCCCGCTTTGTACCCAGATGTGGACCCTGCTTTGGGTCCAGATGTGGAACCTGCTTTGTATCTGGGTGCGGGTCCAGATGTGGACCCCACTTTGTACCCAGACGTGGACCCGGCTTTGGATCCAGATGTGGACCCAGCTTTGGGTCCAGATGTAGACCCCGCTTTGGATCCAGATGTAGACCCCGCTTTGGATCCAGATACAGGTCCAAATGTGGACCCAGCTTTGGATCCAGGTGCGGGTCCAGATGTGGACCCAGCTGTGGTTCAGGGTGTGGATCTAGGTGGAGGTCAGGGTGCAGGCGCAAGTTTCAAGCCAGGTGCAGGTCTGGGGGCAAGTCCTGGTGGGGATCTAGGTGCAGGTCCAGGTTTGGATCCAGGTGTGGGTCCGGGTGCAGACCCCTCCACAGGCAGACAGCAGCCAGCTCAAAGTGCTTGAGGAGCGTCACCTTCAGCTGGTGGGAGGAAGATGGGAATTGGACAAGGCATAGAGTGTTTTGGGCTGAAAAAAGTGAAAAAACAACCAACACCCAAGCCCGTATCTCCTCTTTGTGCACCTGTTGGAGCCTGTCCCCTCGCTTTCCTCGCATCCGCTGGGCCACGGCACGGAGCATGCTCTGCTCTGGTTTATGAGCACCCTCACAGCAGTGCTTCTTGCCAAAGCCAGCTTCAGAATGTTCTGATGTGTTTTAAGCCCAAGCATCATCTTTCCATAGCTTGGGCACCTGAAACAAGCAGGGACTGGGTGGTGATGGCAGAGCCCACAGCTAATTTCAAGCATAGAACCACAGAATCATTTTGATTGGAAGAGACCTTTCAGGTGATCGAGTTCAACCGTTCCCCCAGCACTGCCAGGTCACCACTAAACCATGTCCCTCAGCACCACATCTCCACGGCTTGGAAACCCCTCCAGGGATGGGGACTCCACCACTGCCCTGCCCAGCCTGGCACAGCCCTTCACAACCCTTTCCAGGAAGAAATTGTTCTTCATTTCCAACCTAAACCCCCCCTGGAGAAACTTGAGGCCATTTCCTCTTGTCCTATCACCTGTTTCTTGGGAGAAGAGACCAAGCCCCACCTCACAACAAGGAGCAAAGCTGTTTAGATAGTGCTGCCAAACCTGCATACATGAGGCTCTGATTTCAGGAGCACAAAGGGCTTGCATGGAAGTTCATGCTGCTACTAAAGAACGGCTTTTTCTGGGGATGCCCTGGTGACAAGAGCGGTTTGAACACCTGTAGGTGTGGGATATCTTTTTTCCTATAAGTGAAGTTATTTTCTGTCTTACCAGACACCTGCCATGCAGCTCATTTTGGAAGGGTTTGGATCCTGCTCTGAGCTTCTCTGCTTGTTCCCTCAGAGAAATTAAGGACATGGCAGATGGCTGAGGGAGGAGGGACAGCTCAAGAGCAACAGTGAGAACAACATATATGAACCAGCTGAGATACACAGCTGTACCTGTGTTATTGCCTTGGAGAACAGCCAAAATAAATTTCAGCAGTCTGTAATGGATTGTGCAGAAACTATGTAACTTGGCTATAAAATGTTAATTGATTAATAGTTAATCATTAATTGAGGGTGATAGAGCCGTGGAACAGGCTACCCAGAGAGGGTGTGGAGTCTCCATTCCTGGAAATGCTAAAAACCCAGGTGGACACAATCCTGATCATCCTGCTCTAACTGACGCTCCCAAGCTGAGCAAAGGAGTAGACTCAACGATCTCCAGAGGTCTTGGCCAATCTCGACAGTTCTGTGGTTGTCAGAAAGGAGCGGGAGGCTGCGTGTGACCAGCAGCCCTGGGGTGGCAATCTAGAGGTCTCAGAGCCACAGGACCCTATAACATCACATCGCAATTCTAACAGCTTCAAAACCAGCAGATTTTCACAAAGGTGAGGTAATAATTAATGTGGTGAATCATTACCACCATCGAGAGGAAAGGAAACTGCAGCCAGACGCAGCGGGGCTGTTTGCATATTCCTCAGGTTACCAGCGCTTAGCACACAAATCGATGCAGGATGTCACTGGTTTCACTCAAATTTTTCCCCCATGGCAGGGAACAGAGTGGCAAAAGAAGCCGCGCTGCTTCCTGGTGCCTGGCTCCTGTGACCTCGGAAAAACATTTTCCCCTTATTTTCAAAAGCAGCCCTCTTTTTGCTCCAGTAAACTCACCTTTTATCAATCATGGTTCTTCTTATGCCCTAGCACAGAAACCTTGGCCACTGTGAAATGTCACCAGCGTGGACAGGCTCAAGGTCTGCGATACGCAGAATTACACGTGGAGTTACTACCCGTGACTTTTGCAATCAAAGTAGCCTGAATCACACGGGCACTGAGATATTTTCACCAAATTTTCTTGAAGTCTGTGTTCTTCACATCCTGGCTGGCGTCAGCATTTTCCTTTGACACATTTTGTCAGTCCTTAATCATGGGCAGCCTTGTCGTTGCTCACACAACCCCTGCACATACATGTCTACTTGCTATAGGTGTAACGCACCTTTCTGGCAGCAACATCTTCTCGCTGCTGGTGGAACTGCAACACAACTACATCTCTGTGGGGCCCACACAGGCACCGAAGAGCTTTTAGGGTGCCAAAGTATTCCTGGCAATCTACAAAGGACCAGCTTGAAGCATCCCGATTCCTTTCCTGAAGGTGCCTGGACACTCCCAGAGATGTCTTCTTCCCACAGGCACACAGTGGCTTCCTGGGGCTTTGCAGCTACTCCACTAAGGTTCTGAGTTTTTTGGGTTTTTTTAGGAAACTAGATGCTCTAGCACTGGTCTCTTTGTAGATCCCCGCTAGTTTTGAGGAGATGTACCTCCAGGTTTTAAGACTGAGGGAGGTACATTTTGCTGAGTGTTAATTCCCTCATCTACAGCAGTGCAGAACACATGAACACACAGCGAAGTGAATTAAATGTCGATCACTTGACTGTCAATTCAGAGCCCTCCATTCTGGCAAACGCTTTAACAGATCTGAGACATCAGTGCTGCTCAAACATTCCCTGATGCCCTCAAACGGGCATTCCTTGATGTATTTTTTAATACGGCTCCATAAATTCCAAGTGTTCAGAATGGCAAATAAAAGCCCAAACCCTCCCATTCATACAAAGGCAGCGCATGTGCCCAGGAACGCCCATCAGCCCCTCGGCAGCAGAAACTCTGCTCCCTGCCTGCACCAGACCCTACCTCCCCAGTTTCCAAGGCAACGGCGGCGGATGCACAAGGGAGGCAACAGGGATCCCACGGCATTTTCCTCTCTGTCCGTGATTTCCCATTGTTCGGAAAAGAATTGCAGACGCACAAATGTGCAAGCTACTCGAGCACACAAAATGTCTGCCCAGGGCTTCAGTCTCACTTATCCGTGGTGGGTGACGTCATGTCTTGCTCAGGGCGGTGTAGCAGAGGCGACACGACTTTTGGAGCCTTTCTGCTGGTCCTCAAACGAGCAGGCTCTGGTCGTTAGCTCATTGTTTGCCTTTTACCTGGTAGCTATGATTTTCCCACCTGATGAGGACTGCCTGAGGTTCACCTTTGGAACCTGACACTCCATCACTTCCGACGTGCATTGAGACAGCAGAATATCTCTGCCAGCAAGAGGGTGGAATAATCGTGAAGGTGTTTTTAATTCTAGTAATAAAATACCAAAAAGGAAAATCTATTTTTATTTCAAAATCACAATCCACTGCAACGAGAAGCAATGAAATACTACAACCCGGAGCATGCTTTTGTGAATGAGCAAAAGCAGCTTTGTTGTAGAGTCTCTTGTGTTTATTGCACCTGAGGGTTCGGGCGTTTGGCCGAGAACAACAGAGGAGAGAGAAGAGTGTGTGAGAACATCACATTAGACAGCAATTTAGGGCCCTGTCAATTCTAAGACAACCCATGTGGCTCTTTCTGAGGGAGGAACTGTTTCTTCATCAACCTAATATTTCTTCCACACTCTCAGGTTCCTCTCATGAGCTTAGATTATAACCTCCGAGAGTCAGGAATTTCCGCGTGTGTGGTTGCACAAGCAGAACCCCACTCACCTGCCTTCCGAAGCCACCACAATAAACACGATCACATGTCGCCAAACGGCTCCAGAAAGAGAAAAATATGTTGATCATCACCAGGCAGCGATTTGCTGAGAAGAAAGGCAAAACAATGCAGGCTCTCCTGGCTTCCGCTTGGCACACCAGATGTGACGGGGAGCGGCCAGATGGCTCCTGCCCCCGCCCAGGCTGCAGCCACCTTTTCAGATCGCACAGTAGATGAATCGCGTCTGCTGTCTCCACGAACTGGGTCCTCCAGTCAAGATGTGACTAAGATCCCAGCAGCGATATAAATGAAATGCTGATCTCACGTTTTCCAGGGTAGTTCATTACCTGCACAACTTCGAGAACAAGGCACAGGGAGCGACTTTGATCTGCGAGTCACCAGGTTTTTTTTGCTCCCTGGCCTCCTTGCTTTATCTCGTGTTCCGATAGCAACTCAAAATGGCACCAAGCAGACTCTAAACTTCATCTGGTGACATCTGCTAAGAGAGGCAGCTGTTTGTGTTGGGATTCAACGTGTATTGTTTAAAATTGCCTACGTTCCCCATGGAAGAGTTCAGGGTGCTGTCACACCAGGGGTTGAATCAACCCAACATCTTGCTCAGTTTCCTCCTGCTTTCAGCTGCTGCCCTTCCCTCCTCTGCAGCAGCTCTCCCTCTGGCACACTCTCTAATCCAAGAAAAAGCTTCTTCCCCACTTTGCTGTCCCTAATGGTGGAGTTTAGGGAGCTGAACTAGCTGGTGGAGGGCTCAGACATGCCCCGGAGCTGCCTGAAGGAAATAACACAAAGGTAACACCTAAAGCAGGGCAAGGGAAATGGGAAGTATTTTTTTTTATGCAGTTTTTAGCAGCTGGAGGACATTGATTCAGCCCCACCCATGGAGCTACCCACTTCTGCAAGTGGCAGTTCTCTCAGTGCCCTGGAAATCTCTCATCCAAGCTGGCTCTTTCCCCTGCCTGCTAGGGTGGGGCTGGAATTTCCCAAGCCCAGTCATACAAATAGTTTATTAATTATAAGGCCAGCATTACGCTGGACACAGAGCAGCAGACTGTGAGAAGCCAATGCCTGAATGTCATTTAAAGCTCGTACAGTTTGTTGTGAGACCATTTGAATTCTGCTCAAAAGGGCCTGCTTAATTATTCACTACAGAGGCAGGCGGTATCTCTCTATTACATTCAGGGAAAATGTGGAACATTTTTCAGTGCAAAACAAGGGAGAAGTGTTTACTGACCCAGCTACATGGGCTCTGCCAGGGTAGCCATGTCATCTCTGGAGCAAATGCTTTCACACTCTGCTTTGGCCGGGTTATTACTAACAGTTCTGCTTGCAATGATAGAAGCATCCCTGCCAAAAAGAAAAGAAAATATGCCTTAAGCTTACGAAGCAAGCCAAGCGAGGAAAATAATCTGATTATAAAAGATGACATATGGATACATTGAGACCAGTTAGAAAAATCTCTACTCAACAAGCATGAAATGTTAATAAGCAAGAATTTAACAAAGCTAACCTGATTTGCTCCCTTACAAGTGGAATGCTGCCTGCAAGGCATTTGTGACCAAATGCTTCCATTTTGCATTTCCACGAAGGCAAGTTCAAGGTAGCAACCATCTAAAATGGAAGGATCTGAGATCCAGTAGTCTGCTCTTTCCTGTCTGCAGACCAGGACAGGGGACTGCTAGAGTATCAAAAAGGCATGAAAGGATTTTAGATTGGAAGCATGAAAATTCTCCAAAAAAATTTTTTTTTGTAAGATCAGCTCATCATACTTATTTATAAAGGATTCTTTTGAGTTGAAGAAAGAGGGGCAAAGCAACCTTACTTGGATTACCTCAGGCACATGCAACACATCAAAAGACTCACGAGCTTTGTTCTCTGGAAATGTAGAAGCAGCTGAAAAATGCACGAGAAGATGGAGAAGGGGATTATTTGTAAGTGAGCAAACAGTGCCTGTCCTGCAACAAGCAGGTTCAGGGGAGCAGAACTACCTGGAGCTCCTACACCAGGGACAGCGTCCGAGCAGCCCCTAAAATTTGTTATGCTTTAATGTGGAATGGAAAAGCAGAATAACATCCCTTGGGAGAAGGGGTGTGTGCCAGATCTAGGGGGTAGTCACCTGACATCTCCAGAGAGGATTTTATCTCCTCGTAGCTTTAACAAACAAAAATATTCAGCCTCATTAAACAGAAAGCCATAATTGAAGCACCTCCCATGGCAATGCAAAATTTAAAATAGTTTAACAGTGCTTCTTAAGAAAAAGTAGTAAGAAAATGAAGTGGGGCTTTTGTTGTTGTTGCTGTTGTGGCGTTTGCTTGTTTTTCTTGAAGTGATTTTAGTGGAACAAGCATGAAACTTACCCTACTGAAAGCCAGCACTGAGCTTCATCCTGATCTTACAGCTCACTTCGCTACGGGGCTCACAGGGAGGGGAAAAGGATGAAGGAAGCAAGGGGAGAACTCTTTCTGGTGTGGCAAGTATTGCCAGATACCCCAACTCTTTCTGGTAGGAAAACTTGTCCCTCTTGCACCCTTTGCTGTGGTCCCTCTGGCCACCACAGCTGTGGTCTGCAGCAGTACATCACAGCACTGGCCCATAAGGACGCTTTCAGTCCATCACAGGTTCTTTAATATTTAGGACCTACTAGCACTACACCCTTTTTGAAGTATGCAGTATGTGATAACATCACCCATGAGCACATTTCCCTGCATGGAAGATTAGGGTTTTACCCCCTTTTTGCAGAGAATTAGTGGAGAAGAGACCAAACATCTGGATTTCCTTCTTTCTGCAGGTTATGAATCCTACTGCTGCTTTGTTTTACTGTGTTCCTCACCTCGTACCTTCTGGAAAGATACACCTGTCAACAGGATGGGCCTCGGTTGGATTCTTGCATTATCCCATCACTGGGACCACAGTATGTCTAACGCGACTGGATTTCTGATGTATATAGGCATCTCACAAACGTTGGGAAGAGGAGAATCATTACTGCTCCCGCTTGGCAGACTGGAAAACCTCTGTTTTCCAACAGATGCATACCTCATTCTCAACAGGTACTTCAGTGTTCTGAAGAACCAGACCATGTGTTGGGCTGTCCTTCCACAACACTGCTGATACAATGCCTTAGACTGAGGTCCTAGAACTAAACAGGGACGGGAAATGAGGAGATTGGGATCTCAGTGCTACCACGCCTAATTCCACTTCGATTTCAACTAAATCTACATAGTATCTAGCTGCTTTTACAGCCTTGTTTAGCTTTACAGTCTTGCATCTACCAGCAGACAAACATTGAGTTGTCTGCCTCATAGA
This sequence comes from Eurystomus gularis, assembly GCA_013400335.1. NCBI lineage: Eukaryota > Metazoa > Chordata > Aves > Coraciiformes > Coraciidae > Eurystomus > Eurystomus gularis. Next base: position 171,960 of record VZZY01024295.1, read on the forward strand.
ATCAGAGAATGTTAGGTGTTGGAAGGGACCTCTGGAGATCAAGTCCAACCCCCCTGCCAAGCAGGACCATAGGTTGTGCACAGAAAGAAACCCAGCCCAACAAAACACCCAGAGGTTGTTCACTTCCCCAACACCAGAAGCTCTAAACTGACAACAGAAGAGAATGTTTTCTTGCAGGCCACCATTGATACGTTGAAACAAAAATATATTGCTTGATGTTGTTAACTTCTATCCCAACAGAAATGAGTCATTTTAAGAGGCTTAAACTGCACACCACCCTGTCTGCAGTATCCAGCCTCTTTTCTTCCAGACTCGATGCCTCACACAAAACCTTTAGCTTTAGAGGTGTTATTCATCCCATGGACAAAACCAAATTGATGCCCTGTGGAGGGTGAGGCAGTCAGATTACCTAATCCAAAATCCTGTCGGGGGTTCTGCTTTCCTTGTGAAACAGAGAAAGCACAACCACGAGCACTGGGACAGGCATCTGTTCGTTGTTTGGCACACAGAAGCCAGCCTCTGGTTCTTACAGTGAGTGGTCTCCTGGGTGATAGAGACAGCTCAAAGATCCACCAGAAAAGAAATGGTACTGCAGCCTCCCAAGACCAGGGTGAGGCTCATCCTCCCTTATTGTTGACTTACTGCTCCTATCAAGGAGTTCTGAGCATCCCCTCTACATCTTCCAGTAGCCATTTTACTCTATTTCCCTCAACTCCTACTGAAATGATGGCTTTTTTTTTCCCCCCATTATTATGCCTGGCAAATAAGATGTGTAGGATTTATGAAAGGACATATTTCTGTGTAGAGTATCTCTATTTATGGGTTCTCCTCCTCTAGAAAAAAAAAAAAAAAAAGAAGAAGAAGAAGAATACAAACCACAAACAATGTAGCACAATGTCCTACTTTCTGTTGAGGAAGCTGTAGCGAGATGCATCCCTTGGGCAGCTATATTTAAGTGTTAGCTAGAGACAGAGTGTAATTACACTAAGAATTAGAAGCTAGACATGCTGAACAGTAGGGAAACCTGCTACAGCCCCACGGCAGAAGGAAAGATCTTTGCTATCAGACCCCAGGTTCTCATCATTCAGTTACATTTTGTTTGATTTCGTTTGCTGGCTCCCCTTCTCAGCCCAACAAAGCTGTATGGGAAGCAGCTCCAAGCGCAGCCCAGCTCGGTAATTTCAAAGGAAGGTTACTTTGACAACCACATAAGCTATTTCCCCAAAGGGCCCGGGGCAGCATGTATTAACCACAGTTAACTGCAGCAACCTCCCTTTGTTTAATGCTTAATCCTAGAGCTGCTCAAGTGCTGAGAAATACAACTGCTGTTGCGGGCACAGACAGGTCGTATTTATTTAGTGACAGTCCGAGTGCTTCTCGCCCCTCTTTACAGGGTGTACACCAGAAATGAAGCACAGATGAGAGAAATCTTTAGCAAGGCGGGTTGTCCTGAACACCAGGTCAACAGGCCCATCAGCGCAGGGATGGGGAATACTCAGAGCTGGGTCTGCAGCAGTGAAGGCAACTAACAGAGCCAGACCAGGCAAGATGTGTTAGTCATGCACAGCAGCTCCCTTTTAAGCCTTTATTCCAGGATTGTCTTGGAAGCATTTCATTAAGGGGTTACAAAAGGTTGCACATATGTGGGCACCGGCTCTTTCAGAGGAAGCACAGTAATTGTAGCACTGGTAGCAGTTCTCAGAGCAACAGGTTTTAGGTCCAGCAGCACTCCCTTGAGCGGTGTTTGGGTGATCTAAGGACTAAGCTCACATCTTGGGTAAGTGCAGTACTCTGGGGGTGGATTTCTTGCTTTGTAGGAATATGAAAAATCTCATAAACCCTCTAACTGCTGTAGATGCAGGGTTCTTGCATCCTTTAAGTACACAGCAACACGACACCCCCCCTTCCTCCAAGGAAACCACGCTTACCTTGGCAAAGATGCACAACAGGGTGTTGCTGCACGGCTCCCTCCTGTATGGGTGGAGGTCCAGCTCCTGCTGCAGGGACCAAGAGTATCCAACAACAGCAGCCGCATCACTTGGAAGTGGAGAGGGCCATGGTCAGGGCACCAACAGGTGACTGCCCCAAGATTGTATGTATGCGTGAAGCAGCCTTTTGAGCCATGTTATCTAGAAATCTGCCCATCACCTCTTATCTCATAAAGGGAACTGATTGCCCTGAGGAGTCAATCTCTTTAAACAGTTAAGGGCAGCTTAGTGGCTATTTTGGGGAAACCCAATAATTCCATGCCTGAAGAGAAAGTTCAGGTTCTCCATCAAGTTCTCGGCTTGTCTGCTACTACAGACCCATGCTCTCCACGTGGTCTTTTAATACTTAGAGAAGAGGACTGGGGGAAAGACAGGAGAGCTCAGAATCTTGTCTAATCACAGGAAGCCACCCAAACACATGTACTAGAGGCCCCACAAGAAGGAAGAGGTGCTCAATGGCAGCAGAGAAGCCTGCAGCTATCCTGTCAGATCAGCTTTGACAGCTTGTACTGTGGAATTCCATACCTTCCCACTGACCTCACTGCCATGTCCATCCATAAATAGGAGTGGCAGGATTCTCCAGCACAGTGTCTTGTTTCTATTAGCTAAGGCAGCTTTCTCCCCAACAATAGATTAGCTGCTAGACACAGGAGCATCCAACAGTGAACCCCCCCATTCCCATAACTCAGCTACCATCTCAAGCTGAGCAGCTGCGCTTCTCTCACGCCACTGAATTCACAGCCTGAGAAATCTTGTTTTATTGAGTTAAACCCTTCACCGAGGCTAAGGATTAAAATGAGAAGTGAAGCTACAGAGAACTACACAAGAGTTACTTTCTTACTCTAGAGAGAAATAAGGCAGAGGAGACAGTTTAGGACACAAAAAGCCTTTATGTTTGAGAAGTTAACCATTTCAACAGAAGACTCTGAAGTATTTTTGCGACTACTGTTACATTGGACAGTCAAGAATACAAAACTGCTGACAGAAGCAACAGTGGAGAGCACCAAATTAAAAAATGCATGCTTCAGCACAACTGCACAGATTCCTCCTCTCAATGAAGACTTGCCTGCTCAGACTATACTTAACTCCTACCCATTTCAACTTTATGCCTCGTCCTCCTCGCCTTCCTCTTCAAACTCCCCCTGCTCGTCAGCAGTGGCATCCTGGTACTGCTG